>APFE030867983.1:0-48235 GCA_000404065.3 Pinus taeda | reverse complement strand
TTAATAATATTTTTAAATGTGTCATGTCATTTTTGTATTAAAATTTAAGGAGTTACACATCTCCCTTTTATTATTAAGCAATTGAATATATATAGCCTAGTGTAACTAATACACGAAATGACCCTTTTTAGAGCATTATTTTTGGTATTTTTTTTCAAAATCCAATATACCTACAAAAATCATATGTCTAAGTTGGACTATTTATGAATTGAGAAGTGTACTTTGAACAACAAGAGATCACAATCTTGATAGAAATTGTATTATCCTCCCAAAAAACTATTTGTTCTATTAATTAGACTACACCTATATATATATTATATTTTAAAGGAACAATTGTCACCTCCAAATTGAACATCATATATTTCAAAAAGACACTTGTCAACTTACTTAAAATTGAAAAATACACTGATAAGTGTATTCACATGAAAATAATAATACAATATAAATACATCAGGTTGTCTCTCCAAATAGCTAATCTATCATGGACATAAAATCTCTTGGTTGAGTGAATATCTCAACCACGCACCTATATAGGGAGATAAATAGTTGGAGAGTATCTCTCAACCAACTAAGCCAAAAAAACTCCTCACTAATAGGAACATACTCATTTTAGAATTGATGAACACACCAAAGACAGGTAGGAATTATATTTTCCAAGTCCCTCATTTAATGACTACTTGTCTTGATCTTAATCAACAAAGTCTAATTGTGGTCCTGAAGTTTACAAACACAATAAAAAAGAATATGTCGACGCCTGTATAAAGGAACAACCACAAGTCCCTCATTTAATGACTACTTGTCTTGATCTTAATCAACAAAGTCTAATTGTGGTCCTGAAGTTTACAAACACAATAAAAAAGAATATGTCGACGCCTGTATAAAGGAACAACCATTTACTAGAATGCATGGGTACCAACCGCTGCAACTGCCAATCAACTAGGATGTCCTTTGTGTACATGGTTTACTCAACCAATATATCTGCATAATTGTACTTATAACTGCAAATCCTGTATCCATCATCGTCACCGTGGGTTTTTTCGGACTACCATAACCATGCCCATAGTTTTGTCAGCTAGCCCTAAACCATGCCTATAGGAATGCCTATCCACTTCGCTCTCGCATATGGTTTCTAGCTTACTACAAACCTACACTACAAAGTGGTTTCTGTCTTACCACAAACCTACACTTCCAAAATGGCTTTGGCTTACCACAAATCTGGAATTACAAAGTGGTTTTAAGATTACCACGAAATTCATGGTGGTACACATGCCTCATAAGGATAAGTCAAAAGTAACTCAGACATAACACACACTCCAACTTTTAGAGTTACTAGGTACATACTTTCCAAGGACCGCTACAAAACAATACATTTTCTTTGCTTACTATTAGATGCATGTGATGCAAAATAGACTTTAATCGTGACTCTATACCATAAACTCACACAAACTTTCACTTGGTTGTCCATCATCCTTCAATCATTTTTGCTCCTCCTTTGCGTCATCTTTTGAAATTGTTCACATCTTCATCGTCTTTGTCTTTGTCTTTGTCAATTATGTCTTGGAACTCCATGCTTAACCTTTTATTTGTTAGAGTATCGAGTTTTAACATTATAACTTTATATTGAGGTGCCTAATCTCAATATGTATATTGATTTTAATTCCGAAAATACAAAACAATTCATTTACCCAAACATGCACAAAAAACCATGTTTTTGAACAAACAACCGAGTTTCTATTTGGTCGCTATAAAGACAAATATGAGGTAGATCATATTATAATCCAAGCGGCCCAATGTTCGTATTTCCATAGGAAACATCATGATCCCTAAAAAATAAATCAAACGGGTTCATTATATTCAGATCTTTGCACAAAAAAATCCATTCACCGCCAAACTACCTCCAGAGGCACGATCAACCACACAGAGGTCTTGTATAAGATCTCTACCAATGCCTTCAAAACTATACTCTAGCATCATACACAACAATCAACTAGAGTTTTGGAAGAATCCGTTATCCTGTAGGGTTTTCAGATCCAATGCACCTTCACTGATGCTTTGTTATTTCAATTGGACGGTTCAATCTTCGCGATCTTCACAATTGTGGTTTATCCAACATTTAATCATACAAAAAGCTCAACGATTCATTGGTCTTATAAATTCTTTATTACAATCCAAACAGTCCATTAATTTTCATATGTCCAATGGCAATCCCGTTGAAGCACAAAAGAAACTAGGAGGCGACAACTGCTCAGTATGTAGTAGATGAATAATGTGGTGGAACTAGCCCAGAAGATCACCTACCAACACATGTTGTAATTTGTATGAATGTCGATTTTCAGGTAGTTGGGTTTTAATTTCCACACCAAAAACATTGACAACCCCTAACCACTCCTCTATCACAAGCCCAACACATGCCTTCTTGGAGTGCCCTGAGATGATTGGCTTCCACAGGAAGGCAAGTTCAAATTCGACGTAGTCATCTCTAGATTGCACGTGATGACCCTTAATAAATGCACAACTCATGAATAATAACTGAGCAATTTCAGATGTGGAGAAGTACTTTCAGATAACAAAGATGAAAACAATGAAGTGAGAAGGAGATATACTCGGTAGATTTGACTACCTGAAAGGTATAAGGACTATACTTTCATGACTAGTGTTTTAAATAGCATAGAACCTATGAGTTTTAATGAAGCTTTCACACCAATTAAAAATTAAATAATCCACTCAAAAATTGTATTCACATGAAAATAATAATAGAATATAAATTCATTAAGCTATATCTCAAGATAGCTAATCTATTTTGGAAATAGAATCTCGAGTGAATATCTCAACCACACACCAATCTACGAAGCTAACTAGTTAAAGAGAATCTTTCAACAAACTCCTAACTAATATGAACAAACTCATTCTAGAATTGATGAGCAAACAAAAGACATGAAGAAATTATAACTTCCAAATGACTTAAAGTTGAACATTAAAATAATTATACATTCTCTGTAAAATACAGCTCTTATACATTCTCTGTAAAATACAGTTCTAAGCTCAATAAGTGTATTTTACTAAATTGCAAAAAATACAGTAAATAGGTTAAATAAATGTGATGGTGTTGTATATCGATCAATGAAACACTTCATTCCCAGTTGCATCCATTGGAATTTGTCAAAATTTCTTTTCCAAAACGATTAATTTGTTTAGGTCGATTTAAAAATCAGGAAAACTGTTTAAATGATCTTAATTTTTTTGTAAGATGAAATTTCAAGACTCCTACCATTCCAACTGTTCCAGCTGAACTAATTTATACCTCTGAAAAATCGAGACTTTCAAAATTGAAAGGACAAGGAAATTTTATTGTCTACCCTAACCGAATGCATAGTTGATTGGAATACTAAAATGCATCATGCTTCCTAAAACCATCCCTAACATTCTAACTGTGACCGACTGAGAAAGCTGATAATACAAATAATGCAACCATACATTTTCATATACATATGGAACGGAAGAAGTTTCTATTTCATAAACAATTTCAAAGTTTATATCAATCATTTTATTAATTTAATTTATTCTAGTTATAATATGAAATTTTTTATATCGAAAACTAAATTTCATCTAGAAATATTATCATTCAAATTATTTAAATTTTGAATACACCAACTCTATAAAATCCAATTCTAATATTTTATAAGGGGAGGATACAGTTAAACTGGAGAGTATGCATCTAAGGACAAGGACAATGACATAAAAAGAAATAGTACAAATGTGCAACTTACGGTCTTATTAACGATGGGTGAGAAAAAAATATTGAGAGTATAGGTCTTAGTAAACAAAAACTCCTCTACTAGGGATAGAAACGATGACAAAACTTTATATTTAAGACAAAAATAGTTTAAGACAAAAACATTTTAATACAAAACTTTAAATTTAAGACAAAAACAAATTGAGACAAAAATATTTTAAGACAAAACTTTATATTTAAGACAAAAATAGTTTGAGATAAAAATATTTTAAGACAAGACTTTATATTTAAGACAAAAATAGTTTGAGATAAAAATGCTTTAAGACAAAAATATTTTAAAACAAACAATTATATTTAAGACAACTAACAATTAAGACAAAAACATATCAATTTAAGACAATATTACCTAACAACTGCAAAATTAACTCTGAAAGTGGATCCTAAGTCTGCCAACTTGCAGGCTACTACTATCCCACGCCTATACCAAGTCTTCTATTTCATTTACTAGTCACATTATCTTATATAAAGACAATAATTTGTTGGGCTCTTCATTTTGTGGGGATAATCGACCCTAAAGAATGCGACAACTTTTCTTCGAAATATTTTTTGGACATCAATTCCTTTTCTGTCCCTTTGATATCTATTGATACGATTAAATAAAACTTGTTTGTATTTTCATTCGGCACTACTACATGGAGGGGGATTTTAAGACTTTTTTTTAAGACAAAATGAACCTTTCGTATTGAAATTTTCAATACGAGGCGCTAGTAAAAGAGGTAAACGTAAAGGATTAGGCGTTTGCCTTTATGTTGTTGATGGGTTGTTCAGGAAGCAGAGGGATGGAGGATGACAACAAATGATGGGATTTAGGATGATGGAGGTCAACAACAGAGGTTTTCTTCATGAGAGGAATGATGGAGGAACTTTCGCTAAACATGGAAATGTAGCAACATGGTTGGAGTACTTTTCAGGGTCTCCATAGATTGTGTTTTAATATGTGTTTCTTTACCGTTTCATTTATTTTGAGCTCTACTTCCACCACTAGTTTCTATTATCAACACATTATTGTGTTAGAACTCATTATTGTCATCGAAAAAATGGATTAGATTCACTTAAAGGATTTTTGAAAAATGCAACAAGAAATTCTCAATTTGATTTTTCCTTGATGAAATTGAGAAAATTTCAATTTCCACATGAGCAGACAACTTGGATGCAATTAACTTGTATGACATTGCTTGTGTCACCCATTTTACTCAATAAATTTTAGTTGGACAAGTTAGAGTTCAGTTAAGCATGTGTGATTGCTAATTTGTAGCAATCAAAGTCAATTATCTCAAGCTGTTTCCATTTAAATGAGTTCTAACTATTGGAGGAAATAATGGAAGGTTAGTTGTGTAGTGGGACTTCAATAAAACTTACTGATAATTTGGTTGACTGATCTAACAACCCAAAATATCTAGTGCATGCAAATAATTTGAGTTTCTTAGCTGTGGTGGAGATTCCAAGGTAGTGTAACATCAATTGCAGACTGTGGAGCTCTCGAAAGGTATGCTTTTGACAAACAATTTAGTGGCTTTTCAGTAACATTTGTAACCTTTTCTACCTCATGAACTCAAAGAAATAAAGAATTCTAATAAAACGTGTGAGAATTAACATGGAAAGCTTAATCGCTGATAATTGTCATTTTTCTATGCAGGGAAAGGTGGAAACAAAGAGTTGTCATTCAAAAGGGAAAGACAGAGGAGGAATAACTATTGTCCCTCTAGAAGGGAACTGGATGCAAACAAGATCGAGAAGATCAAAGAAGAACAACCCATGAAAGGAAGAAGGGATACCAATTCGGCGAAAAAGGGAAAGAAAAAGTAAAGGATTAACAGCTTGGCGAATCCCTTAGGATCAAAGATCCTGAGGGATCGCTATTTTAATTATTTTTGTTACCTAGATATCCCTACCGTTACTTTTATAAAAAGGAACAACATCGTTAAGCAAAGGGAATTTTTTTGTAACTTTCAGTTTGCAGACTAAACTTTGATCATCGAGTCTCACTAAGACCTGGTTTACTGTACATTTGTTGATGCGTTAATATAAAAGACTTGGTGTTTATTTCATCTTTGCGTCTAGAGTAATCTAAGGCGGTGTACCATTGGAAGCTAAGGGCCCGGCTTTGAAGGAAACTTGCTTTTGTATCATTATAACTTGAATTCTGCATGGTTTTCTTATCATTATTGCTTGGTAATCTGATATGCTTTTCATGTGCTATTCCATGCTCTGTTATGATTAATTCATTAATGGTTCTTTCAGGAAATCCGTGTAGTGACTCTGCATTGCATGATTGAATCTTTTCAGAGTTGATTGCATGTTGTTAGTCTAAACCAGCTATTTCTGTTACAGAGCGTCTATACTGAATATTACTGTTATTGGATTCATTTGAAATCCTGATTATTGGAATCCGAAAGTGATGTTATTCTATTTGGAAACATAGTCGTATTGTCCTTAATTGTCAGATTACTATATTAGTGTGAGGTGTGCATATATGATCGATTACTGCTGTTCCATAATTCACCAATGAGTGCTATTCCATAAAGTACATTCCATCCATTTTGCCTTAAGAGAGAAGATTGTTATTTCATCGCAGAGTGTGAGTTTGGTTCAATAGAGCAAGTTTGGTTATGACTCGCAAGACTTAGTTCTTTTGATTGCCGTTCCATTTACTGCCGTTCCATTTTAGACTTGCTGTTCCATTTCCTATTTGCTGTTCTATTTTACTTTCTGTCGTTCCATTTACTTGCATTTGCTACTTTGGTGTGAGAGAAGGTCTAAGGTTGTAGTGAGCCTCAGCAGTCGCTGCCTAGCTCCCAGATCTATGGTCCATGCTCTAATTTCCTTTCCATCAGTTTCTAGAGGGATGGGTTATCACTTCCGCACCCTTGACTGATAAGCTACATTGTGTGATTTTATCCTTTTGAAGTAATTTAGTCATAGTTTAGCATCTGTTTACTCTTGTATTTTCTGAACGTTGTACTACTAAGAATTACTCTGACGAATAGCCTCGGATTGAGATACTCTTTGCAATAACAAAATGTTCCCGGATTGACTTATTAATGTGGGATAATTAGAGGTGAAAGAGACCCTAGTTACAACTCTACATTTTGGCGCCGTTGCCGAGGAAAGAGTATAGCCATTTGTCTTTTACAGAGTAGTGTGCGAATCTGCTAGGGGAGAGTTGGATTTTAAAAACGGAAGGTAAGAACCTGCGTACGGAGCATGTAAAAGCCTTGCTCCACCGTCCGCTCTCCTAGCAGAATTGTTGGTTGAATAGGATTTAGTAGTTTATTAGAGTGCATGACTAAGCAGAAAAAGCTAGAAAAGAATATCAAACCTCCATCCACACCCGAAAAAGCCAAAGGGCCAGTGAACGATGGGCTCTTGATTTCATTGGACCCATCAACCCATCGTCAAATCAGATAACATATATCTTGGTGGCGACAGAATATGTCGCCAAATGGGTTGAGGCCGAGGCATTGCCTAGAGCTACAAAAGATTCTGTAATACAGTTCTTGTTCCATTTGTTTGTACGTTATGGCCTTCCGAGAGAAACAATTACAGATGGAGGACCATAATTTGCCAGAAACAAATTAGCTGCAACACTCAACAATTATCACGTCTAGCATAAAATTACTACCCCATATCACTCGCAGGCGAATAGGCAAGTAGAAAGTAGCAAAAAGGTAATAGAATCAATTTTAACAAAAACCATTGCGTCACATAAGCGTGATTGGGCCGCCCGATTACCTGAAGCACTGTGGGCTTATAGAACCACATGGAGAAGTACCACTGGTTATTCACCTTATCAATTAGTGTTTGGAAAACAACCTATTTTCCCCATAGAATTCGAAATCCAAATGCTACGAACTGCACAGGAAGTTGGCCTAGATCTAAGTGAGGCACAAATCAATCGATTACAGTAGATTAATGAATTGGACGAAATCAGGCTCTCTGCATTACAGAATACAACACTTATTCAAAAATAGCGAGCTAAATGGCATGATGCACTCATCAAGAACAAAGTCTTTCACGAAGGAGACTGGGCTTTGTTATATGACTCTCGGTTTTAGGACTTCCCGGGGAAACTTCAGACTCGTTGGTTGGGACCATACGAAATCTAGAAAGTACATGATAATGGGACCCTCACTCTGATCACAATCGACAGTTCTGGATATGCATTCAAGGTAAATGGCCACCGAGTTTGTCTCTATCGCAAGCCACTCACTCGAGAATCCTTCTGTCAGCAGCTACGTCGAGACACTGATATGGAAATTTTAGGAGAGGAAGCAAAATCTTCCTCACCTATAATTCAGTAAGGAATTCATTTTTTTCTATAACTTGTACATAAGTTTTTGTATATATGTTTTCTTAACATTTTCATTGATCTTTCTTTTTTTTCATTTTGATTTTTGCATTCTGCGTGTCCTTGTTGTTCCTTTTCCAAAAGGAATAGCATTTGCGTGTTTCTGCTGTTCTTTTTCAAAAGGAACAACATTGTTGTGTTTCTGCTGTTCCCTTTTCAAAAGGAACGACATTTTTGATTTTCTGCTGTTCCCTTTCCAAAAGGAACAACATTTGTGATTTTCTATTGTTCCTTTTCAAAAGGAACAACATTTGTGATTTTCTGCTGTTCCTTTTCAAAAGGAACAACATTTTTGCTCTTCTACTGTTCTTTTTCCAAAGGAACAACATTCTTTTTGTTGATTATTTTTGCTATTTCTTTTAAAGAAATGGCATCTCAAGTATTTGTTTGCATGGATTCTTTTCTGTTGTTCCTTTTTCAAAAGGAACACCATCGCCATGTTTTTACTCTCTTTGATGATATTGAGGATGCTTTTTGCCCATGTTCTCTCCAGTCTTTAAGATACAGCTATGCACTTATGCAATGAACATAAATCATGACATACTGAAGTCATCGGATCATAGATCGCTATCTTTATAAGGCCTAGTATTGATAAGAGGACAAGAGGAGGGACACACTTACTTTTCATCTTTGTTGCCATTGTCTTATTACCATTGCTCTGGTTGGTTATCTTTATCATGACGATTTCCCTAAAAAAAAAAAAAAAAAAAATCTTTTTTTTGATTATTACTTAGGGATAAGAGCAGAGGATTTATATCTTCCTATTGGGATGATAAGACTTCTTCCACCATTTCCACTCTTAAGGAGTGTTGAACCACCCTTATGTGTAAATAAATAAGAAAAAGTGCTCTGCAAAAAGAAAAAAAAGTAAATATGGATTATTAATTGTCAAATGCAAGATAGGGGGTCTCATCAAGAGCCAGCCTACCATGATCATAAGGATGGAAGCGAAGTGGCATTCCCATTATGGCCACCACACCAGGGATATGGTCCAAAGGTACACTAAATAAATAGACATTGGAACAGGGGGTCTCATCACGAGCCAGCCTGCCCACGTTTCGCACCTACCTTGTGAATGGCATTATGGCTACTTGGTTAGCAAGCCAGCATAATGGCCTACATTTTGACAAAATACTCTTCACAATGCACATAAAGGATCATGGTTTCGGGGGTGAAATAAACAACTCTGCCAAGGTTATGAACACCTGTTGGCAGCAGAGCTTTGTTAATGGCATTGAAGTCGTAATGGTTACACCAATAGGTATGATATCCATACTTCTTTGTCTCTTATATCCCATGAATAGATCATATTTTATGTCCCGATGTATACATCGCATGAACACTCATTACCACCAATCATGGCAACGGAACTGACAATGACCGCTGGAGATTTCGTACGATTGACAGGCATCCCATCCCCTGGCCTTGCATCATATCATGCAGGCTCTTATGTAAAACGTGATCCACCTTTTTGCCTCGATTTCGGTATTTCATTATCTATCTAAAACATGGCATAATTTCATACGTTGTTCCTTTATGACTTGGCTACAAAATGGCTACTGCTCCTCTATTTGACGGCTGGGACAGCCTATCAGTTCGCAGGGGGAAGGTAACCTCATTACTTCACGGATTACGTGTCAGCACACCATTCGGGGAAGATAGTGTACGAAGGTATGGCATGATTTAACGGTATGATAATTCTATTTTTATGAAAGTTGCCATCCACAATCCATTTTTGTTGCATACTCTGTGTTTTTTTCCAAAACCTTGCGACGATCACCGTCTCTGCGTCTCAAATAGCACAGGCAGTTGCTGTTCCATTGGGAATTCTGAGTTGAACGATGGGAGGAAAGACGTGGTAAGACCACGTCATCTTAAACTCTTAGCTGTTTTGAAAGAAAAATGTTCTGTAAATCTTCCTACACTCTTAAATTCATTATTGCATGATGCGGCCCGAAGCCTAAAAAAGGTACAACACGTAGAAATATTTGTTAGCAACCATGGATTGATTCGATTGATAGTGAGCCATAGTCTCACTCAATAGCAGAGCAACTGGTAGGAGTTTATTGCAATGATCGAGGGGGGATTGGCTGCACCATCCCCAAAACCTAAACATTCATCTAGCACACCAGAATGACCAGAAAAATGCAGAAAATTGGTAGCAGAAAAACATGTTGCTAGTACACCCGAACAACCTGAGAGACCAAGGGAATCAGCCCGGCTAGCTCGAACATGAGGGAGGCTGGAAAAGATCCAGGAGAACACCAGTCAGCCAATCAATATTACGGACGAACCTCCAGAACCAGAAGGAGGACCTTCCGAAGAAAATGCTGAACAATCTGGGGCCGAGGCTAAGTAGCCCGGAGAAGGAGTCAAGGAGGGAGACGAGCACTCCGAAATAGAAATAGAAGCTGAACACTCCAAGGAAGTCACTGAGCAGTGCAATCAAGAGGAGGAAGTAGTACAGCCGGAGGGCAGCCCACCGCGGGACCGTGTGGGTGAAGATGAATTAGCTGCAATCCTGGCCAATATGGGGGAGTATGGCCAATCCTCCAGCCTAGCAGGCCTCCCTGAAGGACCTCCAGAGGAAGACACACCTGAGAAATCACATGCAGAAAAGGCAGGAGAAGAAAACCTGCCCATTCATGATGAGGAAATAAGAGACACCTATTGGGAACAATCTGTTCCCAAGACACCAGAAGAAATTCTAGACGGAGTAGGAGCAGATTTAAGGGCCAGTCATGAACCCTCTGCTGAGGCAATAGAAATCAAGAAATTAAGGAGGAAACAGCAGAGGTTGTTGAGCACTATAGCCCAGCTCTGACCACAAGGAAAAGAAAAAGGGCCACTGCAGCAAAATCTCGTAGGACAAGAACACGAAGGACTTATAACCACTTTGTTGATCAAAACCCCGCTGGAAGACCTATTGCCGTTCCAAATGATGTTGAAGAACAGACTGCTATTCCAATTGACGCTGAAGAACAGACTACCGTTCCAATTGAGGCAGAGGAACAGGAAGATGTTCCAATAATAGGAGGACCATAGTAGCCTTTCATTCGTGTTAAGAAAGAAAAAGAGATTAAGGAGATCCAAACAGAGGCACCACCCTCAGGGGTAATTCGGGTTCTGAACTCCAAACAACATAAAAAAAAGGTTAAGGTAAAACTCCCGGCCTCTACGGCTCTATGGAAAAAGGATCCAAAAACAAGAACCTTGCACAAGATGATGAAGCAAGCTCAGCAAGAAGCTGAACAGCTGAGAGAACAAACAGTCCCCTAGGAGAAATACGAAGAGTTACAACAACAACTTCGGAATATTAGTCAGTCCGAGAGCCAGCCCTTCGAAGGATGGCAAAAGGAGCAAGAAAAGGTTTCCAAGGTAACTCATCGATTAGATATTCTTATTAAGTAGATGGACACTATGTGTTCTTTGTATAATGACGTTTTGACCTGTAGGGCCCCTGCTAAAAACTATGCTTTATTTTTGCTTGAACGATATTTACAATTAAAGATAAAAGCTGTTAGGGCGGGTGCCCCTATCCAAATCAATACTGTTAATGATTTCATAGATTGTTGCAAGCATTATGGAATTAAGGTTCAAAGATTATTGTGTGAATTTTACTTGCACAACCTCGTGCTAGACCAGGAAATTGACTTAAATCCTGGCCCTTTTGTTGGTGACATACAATTGCAAGCCTTCGTTTCATTTGGGGTTAATCAGCTGAAATGGCTCAGAGCTTATAACACTTTTCAGAGACAGGAAAATAGCCTAGACTTGTGGGTGAGAGCCGAGCCTAGAGATCTAGTCCTGTTATGGAGAGCACATAGGAACCTTATGAGGACCCCGGGTGTCATGGAGATATTAGGACCCATTCACGAGGACCTAATCCGACACAGTCTGGAATATTTTCTGACTATTAAAGACCTCAACATTGATGCTACAAAATTTCGATACCAGACTTCTAGCCCAAACATCCATCTCAGCGAACCATTCAAATATGAAAATTTTGAGTTGGCTGCCAGTCGATTGAACCTTTATGGGGAGCGTATTTTGCAAGTAGGGCCATCCAGGTTAGGGTATCGATTTCGTAGTCCAATCATTTGGCACCCTGCACCCGGATATCAGGCCTTGTATAAAATTCCTGCAGGTCAAACAAATCAGTTCTTTGATGATCTAGTTACTCATCATGGTTGTAGGCCTCCACACGAGGTTCCCTCTCCGGCCTATTCTCTTACCACCTTGCATGTCAACTATAATGTTTTCATGAGGGAATGAAACAGGGTAAGCAGGGGGGTGTGTGGAGCACTCGAAAGGTATGCTTTTGACAAACAATTTAGTGGCTTTTCAGTAACATTTGTAACCTTTTCTGCATCATGAACTCAAAGAAATAAAGAATTCTAATAAAATGTGTGAGAATTAACATGGAAAGCTTAATGGCTGATAATTGTCATTTTTCTATGCAGGGAAAGGTGGAAATGAAGAGCTTCCGTTCAAAAGGGGAAGGCAGAGGAGGAATAACTGTTGTCCCTCTAGAAGGGAACCGGATGCAAACGAGATCGAGCAGATCAAAGCAGAACAACCCAGGAAAGGAAGAAGGGATACCAATTCGGTGAAAAAGGGAAAGAAAAAGTAAAGGATTAATAGCTTGGCGAATCCCTCAGGATATTTGATCCTGAGGGATCGTTGTTTTACTTATTTTTGTTACCTAGATATCCCCACCGTTACTTTTATAAAAAGGAACAACATCGTTAAGCAAAGGGACTTTTTTTGTAACTTTCAGTTTTCAGACTAAACTTTGATCATCGAGTCTCACTGAGACCTGGTTTACTGTACGTTTGTTGATGCGTTAATATAAAAGACTTGGTGTTTATTTCATCTTTGCATCTGGAGTAATCTAAGGCAGTGTACCATTGGAATCTAAGGGCCTGGCTTCGAAGGACACTTGCTTTTGTATCATTATAACTTGAATTCTGCGTGGTTTGCTTATATTTATTTCTCGCTAATCTGATATGCTTTTCATGTGCTATTCCATGCTCTGCTATGATTAATTCATTAATGGTTCTTTCAGGAAATCCGTGTAGTGACTTTGCATTGCATGATTGAATCTTTTCAGAGTTGATTGCATGTTATTAGTCTAAACCAGCTATTTCTATTACAGAGCGTCTGTACTGAATATTACTATTATTGGATTCATTTGAAATCCAAAAGTGATGTTATTCTATTTGGAAACATAGTCATATTATCCTTAATTGTCAGATTACTATATTAGTGTGAGGTGTGCATATATGATCGATTACTGTTGTTCCATAATTCATCAATGAGTGTTGTTATTCCATCCAATTTGCCTTAAGAGAGAAGATTGTTATTTCATCACAGAGTGTGAGTTTGGTTCAATAGAGCAAGTTTGGTTATGACTTGTGAGACTTAGTTCTTTTGATTGTTGTTCCATTTACCACCGTTCCATTTTAGACTTGTTGTTCCATTTCCTATTTGCTGTTCTATTTTACTTTTTGCCATTCCATTTACTTGCATTTGCTGCTTTGGTGTGAGAGAAGGTCTAAGGCTTTAGTGAGCCTCAACAGTCACTTCCTAGCTCCCAGATCTATGGTCCATGCTCTAATTTCCTTTCCATCAGTTTCTAGAGGGATGGGCTATCGCTTTCGCACCCTTGACTGATAAGCTGCCTTCTGTGATTTTATCCTTTTGAAGTAATTTAGTCATAGTTTAGCATCCGTTTACTCTTGTATTTTCTGAACGCTGTACTACTAAGCATTACTCTGACGAATAGTCTCGGATTGAGATACTCTTTGCAATAACAAAACGTTCCCAGATTGACTTATTAATGTCAGATAATTAGAGGTGAAAGAGACCCTAGTTATAGCTCTACACAGACTAGTCTTGAGTGTACAGGACCTTGTAGGCAGTGAGATGATAAACCTTAGGAATTGCGAAATCCATTTTAGAAAAAATCCTAAATAATACAGGCATAATTTCTCAAGGTATCGTGCAAGGAAATAGGGGCTCAAGTGGAGGCAAAAATTGACTAAGTCTAGGTCAGAGCTTCTTTGTAAGCAGAGAGATAGGGCATTCATTTGCAGGTTTTGCTCAATTGACAAAAGCAATTGTAATACATCTTTGTTCATCAGATTAATGTAAGCAGGCATTGGGGTTTTTAGGAGATTTCTTTCCCTAGGGAAAATATTGTGTGCACGTGTGCTATTTCGTATTGCATGTTTAATTTTTTGTTATAAAATGTGAATTAACTTCTATAGAGTAGGTTTATGTATTGTGATTTTTGAAAAAAAATTATGAGAAGACCATAATTTCTTCTTGGTATCAGAGAAAGATTCTGAGTATAGAAGGAATTTCAAAGTTGCTTTTCAGGAGGTTCGAATTTATAGTTTAGTGTAGAAGGATATCTTTAGAATTGAGAAGATGACCTTCAATCGACTAAGGCTAAAGTATGCCTTGGAATAAAACTCTAATTCCATCTCATGGAAGGATTGCATGGAGGAGGTATTCAATGACAATGGATTACTAGAATACATTAGGAGAGATGTTGCAAAATCAATAGAATTCGATGCCCATAATCTTTCTCAGTGGAAGAAAGATGTAGCCAAGGAGAGGAGAAAAATATTGGAGAGAGTACAGGACCACATTGTCACCAATCTCCAAGGGAAAGAAAATCCTTAAGCAATGTGGTAGGCATTGAAACATGTGTTCTAGAATAGTAGTGACCACATCAAGGTGATGCTCAAGGGCATAATTTGGAATGACACTAGCCCACATTATTTGAGCAGGTTTAGAAAAATTTGTGATGATCTTGCAAGAGTTCGTGTTACTATTTCAAATGATGACTCGGTAATCCTAGCCCTTCCAAGCCTTCCTAAGAGTTAGAATATCTATCAAGGTTCTATGAACAAAAGGGAGAAACTACTAGATTTGGAAGACTTATGATCTCATTTGGTACAAGAAGAAATAACGTGGAATACTAGAGATGGGACCTCATCCAAGGGTGAGGATGAAGAAAGCTTTGCACTGGGTGGAAAGGGAAAGAATGGAAGAGCGACGAAATCTGAAACCAAACCATAATCCATCCAAGGGGGAACGAAGAAATATTTGTCAAAAATAATTGTTTTCATTGTCATGAATATGAGCACTATGCCAGAAAATGTCCACAGAAAAATGCAAGCAAGAATACCTTAGCAGGAGTAGTAGGTGAAGCCTTGGTTTCATAGTTTGAGCTTGAATTTACCCTTATTGCAGCCATGTCCAACACAGTGATGGGGAGTGTGTGGTACTTAGTCTCAAGTGAATAATTCCACATGACCGAGTGTAGAGATTGTTTCAGTGACTTGGAGGAGAAATATCCCCAATTGCACATTAAGCTAGGGGATGTCGAAAGGTAAAACATGACCGGTATTGGTACAGTAACCTCTTAGAGGGAGTTGGGCTCCCCTCTTAGGATCAAGGATGTCATGTTTGTTTTATGCCTAACTAAAAATCATATCTATGTTGTAGTTATGGAAGACTGTGCTTATTATGTGAATCAAAACCATCTAAAGAAGGCAGAGAAGGAGACATGGAAACTAATAGACTTGTGAAGGATGCAAGGGAGAATGTGGGAACTCCTTCAAATTTTCATAGGAAAAGGAGGTCACTTGAGAGGTACACCAGCTACATGGCTCTTATGACTGACATTATAGAGACTGAGCCATCCTCTTTCGAGGAAGCAGTAGAGAAACTTGTATGGGTTGATGCAATGGTGCATGAATATGAATTCATTGTGAAGAACAATGTTTAGGAAGTGGTCGCAAGACCAACAAATAAATCAATAGTGGATTTAAAATTGATACTCAAGGTGAAGTAGGAAGCAAAAAGAAAGCATAGAGTAGTATAAGGCTAGATTTGTGGCTAAGGGGTACTCTCAAGTTTAGGGAATTAACTATGAGGATACCTTTTCTCCTGTATATAGATTGTAAGATTGTACATCTTAATCTATTATTTGACATAAACATGAAAAACTTATTGAAGGAGATAAAAACATGCTTAACTATGACCCTTCGTTTACACTTTCAAGAGTTTTATTCATCCACAACAAGTGACACTTTTCTATTTATTAGAGAGCATATTGGTTCTAGAGGAAGGACCAAATGGTTTTCAATTTGATTCAAACACTTGTCTAAGCTTGTCATATAGAAGTTTTGTTCATCTAGCATGAGGAGGATTTCCTCCTTAACCTGATTATGATTTCATAACATATTACCTAAAACAAGTTTCAAATAATTACATATATCACTTTTATACATCTACTGATATTTAGTGTGCCTAATGTCTAGCACCCAATTTGTTAACTCACCAACTTCTTCAAAAAAATTTAAACACCCATGCTCACCTACTATATAGAATTTTTCCTTTTGTAATTTCATCTTGTATGCCATCTAGCATATGATATAATTTTGTAGAAATTTTTACTCTTTGTTGGGTTCAAGATTTGATTTGTTCGTCATTATATGCTAGTCCTTGTCAACTCTTAGCTCATTATAGGGATATCGTAAGCATGGATTGGGAATAAGTCTAATTTCCATAGGGAAGAATATTTGTTTGGGAGCAAGGAATACCATGGCATATATTATGTCTTGAGCTTTGGTGCTCTGGTAGACGGATGGAATTTTAACATAGTTGTAAATGTTAGGGAAGCTATTGATAGTGCTAATAGATATTGTAATGTTTTGATGTAACTTTAAGTTCTTTCTATGATCACATGTATGGTCACATGGGCGGAACTTTTAATAGTTACAACAAAGAGTGTTTCATAAAATATAATATAAAATGAACAAAGAAATTATAAGTTATAGAATTAAAGATATTTTCAGCACAAAGTTTGTTGAAGGGGGTAGTATTTAATTCCAGATAATATTAAGTAATAGAATAATAATAAAATAATATATAACAAATTTCGAATTAGGATAGAAAGGAAATAAAAAATGATAATAACGGTGATGATGACAATGATGACAATGAAAAAATATGTAATAAGAGAGATAACATTAACAATAATATAGTTTTATGTGAAAGGAAAATGTTAATACAAAGGAAGAATTATATAATGATAGGTGCACCATAGGAGTTGGGTTTGTTATCATCGATGTATTCTATATAAGGAAGGAGAATAAGGAGAAGATGTCATCACTTTTTCTTTTGTAATCAAGGAAAAGGCTAAGAAGAGACAACATAGTAATGGATTGATGGCTCATGCGTGACTTGTTATTAAAATGTTTGGAGCAACAAGGTCTATGGCTAGGTGAAGAGTAAAATACCAAATATTTTTGGCAATAATCAATATTGGGTGAATAGAATGTCATATCTACATAGATATTTGTGAGAGTACTCTATTCTAGGTGATGATAGAGTAAATCATTTTATTATTGGAAATAATTAAAGTTTTATCATGGTATAATTTAATTTTAGATATTTTAAATATTAGATGTTTACAATCAATTTTATAAAGGGCTACAAACTTCTTAATTTTTTTGATGGAATTTCAAATATTGAGATAGAAATTTGTAATGAGAATATAACAACCTCAATTCCTTGTGAATGCTATAAGTATATGATATTTGTATTCTTTTCATTTTGAATAGAAATATGATCAACTTTGGTTTTGCTAAATTAAAGACACACAAACATGCTACTTCTCCCACCATGAAACATTTCAGAGAAAATTCATAGGATCCATCTTGAGGCCTTAAATGACCACATGTTTTGGTCTCAACCTTATTGTGGACCTCAATTCCATAATTCACATACCTGTTGCTAGGTAAAAAATTTCGAACAATAGTTTGTGACTCTCTTTGGTATGAGCTCCGAACGAGACCCCACAATATTTGGTATGAGAGAACCATTTAAATTTTTTCTCAACTCCCATGTTTAGTTGTTTGTAAGTACTACAAGATGTTTGTGATTAGTTCAACGATGGGTGCACCTATTGTAGTAGTAGTTATATTGAATGCAAGAATGCAAGAATTCTAACCTATTTAAAGGGGGAAATTGATGAGAAATATTGAACCGGTGAAATCATAGAAAATTACATATATCCATATGTAAAGATTGTTTATTATTAACCTATAATACATTAAACACTTATCTTAACAAAAGAAGAAATAGAATAGTCATTGGCCAAACCGATGAGTACCCAATGTAGAAGGAAACCAAACTAAAACCAAGTACAAGGGATGATACATCCCAAGGATCAAACATGTATTTTTTCTTGTCCAACAAGTCCTTATTAAGCATATTTTGAATCTAAAATCCATTTCAAGTGGCTATCAGATTCGTCAGCTAGTAATTCAAGAGAACGTTAAGAGTATATAGCCTATCCATTAGTTCTTTTAGTTTATTCTTTACCTCTTTAAATGTGGAAATTTCATACTGAAGTATAGAGGATAGTTCATATGCCCTCTTTTTTTCTTATTCTATTGTTATGAATTCTGTACATATTCTCTCATTTGGATATTTTCAATAGCAAGCTCATGAACTAGTTGTTGCATTAGGTCCAATCGGTCCCCACTTTTTCTTAGGCTACCTAGTTGTAGTTTATCCATAACTAAACTTATGGAATTAGTTTTGAAAACTTCATTTTATTTCTTTTCTCATAGTATGATAATATCATTCCTCATTATCTTCCACCTGATAGAATTTTCTTTAGAGATAACATGAAAAAGTTGAAATACCTAAATATCTAATACATCTTTTGGATCATATGCTAGTTGAGTCAGTTTAACTTATTGTGTTGAGGTAAAATGTCCCTTCAATTTCATTGATTTATAATGTTGTATTTTCATCTTTTATTATGTTATCCTACAAGTGGACTTGTTAGGATGACATGAAAATTATCGAACACCATTCGATTAACCTTTTGTGACTATTGTTGTTGTTGCCATCATTTTTGTTGATAAGGTAGGTTCTTTATTGCATCTGAATCATGTTGTTATTTTTTATTTCTTATATATTTTCTATGTCACATGAATTTGTTTGTTCCAATGAAACATGTTAGGTTTGAATCCCCCTATCCATTATTGCACTAATTTTACTCATTTATCATATTCCTTCAATTAGTGGGGAGTTAGCTTTCAAGTTGACTAGTGCATGTCAATGTCCCGTCCTTTATTTTTCTATTTGACTTGAATACCCTTTATTAATTATTGTTGGGGATGCTCATATCAACTTTATTGCTCAAGCCATACCTTACTCCTATTGAGTTTGTCACTTTACTTTTTCATGATCTCCGAACTTCTATGTGGAAATGTAAAAAAAAATCCCTTGCTTTCCCAATTGCTTCTAAAATTTGAGACTTGTGAGATGATCCCATGAAATCCATTGTCTTACTTTGCATTGGGTCGAATTACCTTTCATGACTATTTTTTCTAATGCTTTTTAGGTTATTTCTTACATCTTTTTATGAATCTTGGCATCCTCTAAGATGATATCTTGTGTTACTTCTATCTAGTTTATTCCAAGACTTTTGTGCTTTATCGATGGTTAGGTATCTTGACTAACCTGCCAACTTATTTTTAGTTAGTCTCACTAAAACTAGAAATTCCAATTTGAAATGGAAAATATACAATTCTATCCCCCTTTCATCTTCCCATTCACCATTATTTATGGGGAGAATTGTCTCAATAAGTGTTATGAGGATTAGCTATAGAATAACAAATACTATGTTGGTTTGTCGATTAAACTCATTAAAAATTTCAAGTGCATATTGTTGATATGATAAGTATTTTGGATGGATTTCAATTGAGTTGTCACAATATAGTTATGTTGAGTCCAACACAAATTATATGTTTGACTATTTGAGCATGGGTCGATGGAGTTGCTATGGAACTCACTCTCTATGATACTCTTTCCATATTTTATAACCCAATTTATAAAAATTTCTTAAAGGGATGGAGACTATGTCTTTAACAAATAATTACTAGCAAAGAACTTAAAGTTCCTCATGAACGAGATGTCCCTTCCAGTAAAAGAAGTCTCTCCCACTAGAGTGACCTACGACATCACTAACTAAATAACAAGAGATGGAAACCATATCATCTTCATATAAGTTTGAGATTATTTGTAATTAATCTTTAGTAAGTTGGTGACATTATCCACCTAGTTGTAATTATTCTTCAGCCTAACTATCTTCCCGATGGTTTTCAAGATATTTAGCTTCACATCCAATTCCCCATCAATTAAGAAAATACCAAGGGATACTATAATGAATTCCCACTTTATCTTTGGTTTTTTTACATGCAAAAATAATCAACCCCTTTTAGTTCTGTTTTGTATTTCCTCCTATAAATTCCCTGAATCAAGCATTGGAGTCTATTAACATAGGAATTTCTACGTATAAAAGTAGGAGCCTTATTTGGAGATGAGAATTTTTTTCAAATGCCTACAGGAATTTCATTTGCATTTTTTTTCATACAAATACATTTCGAAAGGTGTTGGACTCCTTGGAGCCAATGCCACCAAATCTTGGCTCCCAAAAATGCATCTAAAGTTGAAGTATGTCTTCTTTTTAATATTACTATTTGATCTTTTATATCTTTTGGAATCAAGCTATGGATGTTAAAATCCAAATAAAGAAGAAAACCATTTGTTAAAATCCAAATGAATATGTTGAAAATTTCCAAAAAATCTGATTGGGACTTGGACAGGTGACCCATAAATTATATTCGACTCCTAACATTAGATCATATCTAGGAGCATCTTTTTTTTATGATCCCATCGTTTTAAAATTGTACTCTTTGAAGATATTTTGTGATAGAGCTTAGCTTAGAAAATATCAATGCGATTTTTGCACCGTGTCCAATTTTGCAAGACAATGACTCAAGTTATTTATGATAGTGTGCTCATATTTGGTTAAAAACACTATTCTTATATTCTAGAACTCATTTATACCACTTGGTTTCACTTTTCCACCCATGGATCGAATTCAAAATGTGTTTTCGAATGAAGTGATTTGTAACTTTCCATAAAAGTATTCCTAGGGAGTTAGATGGGCAAACCCAAGATTTTCTTGGACTCCTATTAGCATAATATATTATAAATAGGCATCCTTATACTATGATTCCATTATCCATGTATTTATTTATTTGAGGATTTCTAGAGCTATATTTTTTCTTGGTAAGGATCGATGTAGTTTTTTTGAAAGGGTTGATTTTGGAAAAAAATGGCTTGAATAATTGTGCCTTGAACATGCTAACATTAGAGTTTGCCAAAACAACTTACCAAATCTTATGAAAATTGTTTATTTTATTGCCTTTAGTTTTAATATCCTTGAACTATATTGATAATGCGTCTATGAATGGCTCAAGGATGCTAGTTACAAATTTGCATAAAAATTTAACCTGGAGAAAGATTGGAGAACCACTGATTCTCTAAATTTGGTATTAGATTATAGTTATGGGCACTCCTATCTTATGATTCCATTCTCTATAAATTACTATATTATAAGATGTGGAGAGATATTATTTTTCTAAAGGCCATTTCATTTTTTGAACAAAATTGTAGAATTTGTAAAAATACAAATTGAGTGATTATGGGTGGTATGCCTCTATAGAACATAGATAAATGCAATTTCAATTTCTTTTTAAATTTATTTATGCTAGTCATTTTGAGTTTATACACCTTATAAGAAAATTACAATGTGTCTTTGAATGGATCAAAAATGCGAGTTGTAACTTGCCATAATACTCTAACTTTGACTAGGATTGCAAAGAATTTAATTCTATTGGACTCTTGATATGTAGTTACACTTATGAATACCCCTATCCTATGATTTATTTTCTTAAAAATTGATTGATTTGAGAACCCCATAATTGGCCTACATGCATGACACTTGACCAATACAACTATCATCCAACACAAAGGGTTTTCTTATGGAGTACAACTATACCATTCACCTGCCAACTAGCTCGGCCATAAGGACTTAACCACAACCAAATATAAGCCGAACATTCCTCCAATGAACTAGCCACTTGTTTATTTACTGTGCAATAATGGAGCAAACCAGGTAATTGGAAAATTTTTTATTGAGCATGGGACACATCGGTGCCAACTGAAAATTGTTTTATGGAGTGTAGGACATAAGAGTGCACCAAATTTTCATAGTGTTTATATATGTAGGTTACTTCCAATTAGTATTTTTTCAATTAGGGATTATACTCTCCTCTGTTTGATCATAGAAATAGAAACCGGGGAAGAATTTAAGTTAGCATCAATGCACACAACAAAGGCGTGGGAAACATTTAAGCTAGTAGAAAGGAACACAACAAAGGTTCTATGTTCCTCTTCATTATATTTTGCAATTATCTATGATTTTGTGTGTTAGATATGTTCTATTTGCCTACATTTCATCATTTAATAACTACTTTCTCTTATATTTGTAGTAAGGGTCTTACTTTAGCTACAATAGTTCATAGCTTAGTATTTGTATCACATATACGTTTTATCATTTATACCCTATTATTAATATTATCCACTAGAGATATTTGTTTCATCATTAGCGAACATGAAGAAAAATCCGTTCCATACATTGATTAACTATGTTCATTGGCAACATATCCCTAATGCATTATGGTAAGGAGTGACTCATCATCGTCTTCCAGAATAAGTTCATCATCAAGATCGAGTTTTGTGGCATGTTTTTCTTCTTTGCAGTCATGGAGGCCTTTATTCACATAGTCGTTGCCCCAATTTTCTTTCCATAAACCATCCATCATTTCGTCATTTTCTTGGGCATCTTGGGGGAATTATGACCATGGCTTCTCCATTCATTGTTATTTAGTATTACTCCATCCTTCTTCTATTATTCCAAGCTCCAAACATTATTCATGCATGAAGAAATGCTAATTATTGTTTTTATGAAGGTTACAATACCTTTTATGTACAACAACACACAAGGTGTTCACTACCTAGAACCTGTAAGAAATTTTGAGAACAAGCATGTTCGTAGGATCTTCTTGATATTTCTAAAACACCATATCAAATTCCTTTCTTTGCTTGATACAAGAACCAATCAAAAAATCCACATCACTGCAAGCTTCAACAAGCTACACACAAAATTTCCCCCCTCTTTTTCAATACTCTCTTGAAGTGTTTGAAGGTTTTATTCATTAAAAACCCCACAATCCTCTTCATCATCATGAGGAAGATTAATCATGGCTTCTTCTTTCGAGGATGCATATTTATTTCCAGTAATGGATTCATTTGGGCTTACTTTTGAAGGGATAAGATGACCATTTTCCCACCAAACCCTCAAAATGTGATCCTTCTGATGGGCCTCTAAATTAGACATAAATTAAGGCCTATGACTCTAAATTAAACATAAATTAAGGTCCATCTAACCATCCTTCAGATTATTAAACCTCTCTTTTTTCATTATATAATGTATTTTTAACTTTAATATTTTCATTGGGAAGGTTTATGAATAATTGCATATTTGTGCCTAACATTATTTATTTTTGTGGAATATTATGAGAATATTGGGCATATTATGAAGATTTGAAGGAGGATAAATTTAGGCATAACATTGGGTATATTTGTTTGAAGATACAAAATCTTTTAGATTATGTTCTAAAGGATGTACTTTATATTCTACAATTTCATTGTAATTTGATGTCTCTTATCCATATTCAGTAGTAGGGGCATTCTATTCATATATTTGATGGCATCATGAAGATAAGAAGAGCATAAGGTCATGTAGTTCTTATGACTGCTGTGGAAGAAGGTACACTTTTAAAGTTAAATGGTACTATTAATTCTTGTGAAAGTTCTACTTTTTTGGCGCAACAAAGTGACATCATGTCTCCTAGCTTGTTGTGGCATGTTCGATTTGGTCATATCAATTATGGCAGCATTAGAATTATGAAAAAACATGTTATTAAAGGTATTCTGACAGCTTCAAGAAAGATTACACCTTGTGATTCTTGTATTTTGAGAAAACATTGTAAAAAACCCTTTCATAATTCTTCTTTAAGAAATTCACGAAAAGTAGGTCTTATACATTCAGGTTTATGTGAAGCTATGATTGTCGCAACTGCCAGTGGAAATAAATATGTGCTGAGATTTATTAATGATTACTCGAGAATGTGTTATGTGTATTTGTTGAAGAATAAGCCACAAGTTTTTGAAGTTTGAAAAACATTTCATTTGATGATTAAAAATTAAACTCAACAAAATGTAAGCATTCTTAGAACTAATAATGGTGGCGAGTATACTTCTCATGTTTTTCAACAATATTTGAAGGACAATGGAATCAAACATTAGACTACCATACATTATAATTCACAATAGAATGACATTGCAGAACATATGAATATAGCTTTGCTTAATATCGTTAGATCTGTCATGTTCTTTAACAATGTTAAGTTGATGTTTTGGGGAGAAGTAGTGCTTTGTCTAGAATATATTCACAATCTTTGTGCTTCTTCTATCATCAATATTAAATCTCCTTATGAAATGTGGTATAATCATCTTCCCGCTATTCAAAATTTCAGAGTCTTTGGTTCTTTATGCTATGCCTTAATTCCTAAACATCAGCACAACAAGTTGGGTGCTAGAAGTCACAAATGTATTTTGTTGGGATATTCTGCTACTTCCAAAGCTTATAAGTTGTATGATGAGGAGAACAAGAAAATTATTTCCAGAGATGTTATTTTCCTTGAATAAGATAAAAGTAATTCCATGGTTGATAGGCAACTGGCTCATTTGGAGAAATTTTCATCTAAGAAGTTCTATTTTGAATCTGATAATGATGTTCCACAAACGGAAGGGGTGTTTCCATCTTTGACTCATCATAATGTTATTGCTAAAGAAAATTTGGATGATAGTAATGTTTCTGCAGGACCAGTAATTGCTCTTAAAGAGCATGTTCTTGAGATTTTCCTTGAGCCTATTTTTCAAGATGAGAACCCATCACATCCACTTCAGAAACCTTTATGAAGATCTACATGTGCTTGAAAATTTCCAATCAAATATGATGATTTTGAAATAGGAATGTCTTCTAAAGATGATTTGGGTATTCTCATGACTATGAATTCAATCATTGTGTAATTAGTGAACCTATTTTTTTTTAAGAAGCTCCTAATTGTGATGAATGGAAGGATGCAATGGAAAAGGAATATGCTGCACTTATTAAGAATGGAACTTGGAGGTTAGTGGATCCTCCTGCAGGTGTCAAACCCATTGGTTGCAAATGGGTGTATAAGATCAAATACAAAGAAGATGCTTTGCTTGATAAATAAAAGGCAAGACTTGTAGCAAAAGTCTATGCTTAGGAGGAAGGCGTTGACTACATAGAGACATTTTTTCCTATAGCAAAATGGGGCATAATTAGAAATTTGTTTTCTTTTACAGTTCAAAATAGCTAGAAGATACACCATATGGATGTTAAAACAAATTTTTGAATGGCAATTTAAAGGAGGATGTTTATATGTTTCAAGCTAAAGGTTTTGTTGTTAAAGGAAAAGAGAAAAAGGTATGAAAATTGGTTAAGTCTTTGGATGGACTAAAGAAAGCATCTCGTGCATGGTATGAAAAGTTAACTGAATACCTTCTCAAGTTGAATTATAATTTTTGTGATCTGGATGATGCAACTCTTTTTTTTAAGAAAATTTGAAAGTCAATTGTATATTTGGTTATGTATGTAGATGATTTGATGATTATGGGAAACAATGATGACTATATCGCATCCATTAAAAGAGAATTATTGAAACTTTTTTACATTATAGATTTGGGTTTATTACATTATTATTTAGGGATTGAAGTTGATAAGAAACCCAAATATATTTCCATTTCTCAAAAAAAGTATATTGTATAGCTATTAGAGGGAGTTGGGATGCAGGATTGTAATCCTGTCGCTAGTCATATAGAGCAGAATTTGAAGCTTACCTCCACTAAAGGAAGTATGCTTGAATATCCAACAAGGTACAAGCAACTCATTGGAAGTTTTAATTTTCTAACTACTAAGACCAGAGATAGCTTTTGTTGTAGGGATACTTTCTAGGCTTGTGCATAAGCCATGTGAAGGTCAAGTGTTTGAAAGGCACTCAAACATATGGCATCAAATATTTGAGAGTTGTAGATTCCATCTCACTAGCTATTCAGATTCTAATTTTGATGGAGATAAGGAGAATAGAGTCTCTACTTCTGGTAATTTGATGAGTCTTGAATGAGTAGCCATCAGTGGGAGATCACACAAGCAATATGATCATGTTGATTCTACCATTGAAGCCAAATATGTTGCAGCATCTCAAGCTACAAAAGAAATCATTTGGCTCTGCAAAATACTTGAAGACTTACAGGACAAACAAAAGGTTTCAACTCCACTACTCGTCGATAACTCTTCTGCAATTAAGTTGGCCATGAATCCCAAGTTTCATGATTGAAGTAAGCATATTAATACCAAATATCACTTGATTCGACATTATGTAGAGGTCAACGTTATTCATCTGACACATTGTCCTACCTCAGAACAGATCATATACATATTTATAAAGTCACTGCGAAATGTAAAATTTGAAAAGTTCATAATGTTACTCGACATGTCAAATGTCCTTTCGAATTGATGGAGGAATGTTAAATAATCCTTCGGGATTGTTATTGTATAATATGTAACTAGTTTTACATTCCATTTTTACGGTTAATAAGTCACTAAGACACAACTGTCTCGTATCTAAATTTCACATGTATAAATAAGTAATTTTACCATTAATACAACAATCCTTCATTGTGATCTTTCATTGTGGAGTTTATTTGGGCTTGTGCAGATATCTATCAAATGTAATCCTTGTAGAGATTTAATTTTGACTACATATTTTACAATATTTTTAGTGATATTTATATATCAAAGCTTGATTTTTTTGAAAAAGTATCTAAGCATCTTTCTTCCCTTTTCATTAAATTGATTCTTTAAAATAAAATGTCATATAAACACATGTCATATGTACATGAGTTATGATGCGTCATATATACATGAGTAATGATTTTTTGGGTATGTAGTATTAGTAAGCAATCATACTTACCCATAATATTGTAACAAAGTCAATTTACACCTTAAAATTCTCCATGAAAAATAATGTGAATATAATCACATCATACTACTAATAATAATAATCTAGAATTATTTTAATTTCATTATATTTCCTATATTATAAATTAAGTGTTTTGATGTTGATCAAATTTATCATAATTAAATTAATATACTTTATATTAAATAAAAAATAAAATAAAAAACCACGATAAATTAATATACTTTTTTCGCTTAAGCAAGAGACATTCCTTGTATTAACTTATGTAAAAAAATATTTTACACATGTTACAACAGATGCATAGAGGCAAAAACTTGCTCAAAGAGGAATGAAAAAAACCCAATGTACCCAGCAAAAACCTCCAAAGACCATACAGAGACAAAGCCTAGACTTCCCAGGAACCAAGAACGGGCCATTAGATCTAATGTCCGCTCCCCAAAACTGACCGAGGAAAAATATTCAAACAATCTGACAGTCAAGAAACGATCCACATAGGGGTGAAGTCACCAAGGCACCCTAAAGTTGCCCAATCAACACTGACCGTTCTTCTTTTCCTAATCTAATGGCTGGAGTCCATATTGCATGGCCTAAAAGGCCATTGAATATCTCACAATTAAGGTGGTTTTCTTTTTTGGTCCTCCGCCACGTGTTACTTCCTAAATGGAATCATTGGTATTTCCTTAAAATTATCTTTGGTTTGGAAGGTGCCTGATGAAGGTGGGAAGCCACTAGTGGTTTTCTCTTTTCGGCCCCACCAACATGCGCACCAAAAGGTGGCCATTGATCTTCCCTCTCTAAATCTGACCACCACAAATCAAATCGAACCACACACCTGCACACGAACAACCTTAAAATTGCATGATCAACTCTGACCATTGATCTGTTCCTTTTGATCCAACAACTAGAGTCCATATCACGTGGCTTAAAAAGCCCGCTAAATACCACGTGATGAATGTGGTTTGCTTTTTTGGTCCTTTGCCACTTGTTTATTCCTGAGTGGAATCACTAGCTTTTCTTTAAAACCGTCTTTAGTTTGGAAGGCACCCAACGAAGGTGGTAAACCATTAGTGGTTTTATTTTGTCGGCCCCACCAATTTGCATACCAAAAGGTGGCCATTGATCTTCCCTCTCTAGATCTGACGACCACAGATCAAATCATACCACACACCTACACATGAAAAACCTTAAAGTTACACGATTAGCTCTGACCATTGATCTATTCCTTTTGATCTAATGGCTGGAGTCCATATCGTGCGGCTTAAAAAGCCTACTAAATACTGCATGATGAAGGTGGTTTGCTTTATCGGTCCTTCGCCACATGTTGATGCTTGAGTGGAATCATTTGGTTTGGAAGGTGCACGATGAAGGTGGTAAACCATTAGTGGTATTATTCTGTTGGCCCCACCAACCTACATACCAAAAGTTGGCCATTGATCTGCCCTCTTTATATCTAACGTCCACAGACCAAAATGGATCACACAACTGCTCATGAAATACCTAGCGATGAAGGCGGTAATCACTGTCCAACCATCTCCACGTGTCACCTTTTGAATGGTATTGCTTGTCTTCCGTGAAAAACTCTCCCGGGTTAGAGGTTTTGGGCAGTTTTGACCCCAGTAATCTCTCCCATTACCGTCTTTGTCTTCCATGGAAACATTCCTCCTATGAACACTTAGCTTCTATCTCAATAGCCTACTGTACATCTTAGCTGAAAGGATATATGAAGTGAACTTATTCATCATTTTCATGGAGTAAAATTCTATCTCTTTATTTTTCCTGATACTGCTATCGTTCGCTAAGGGCCCTTGATGAGCATCCCTCCTTCAACCTATCATCCTTTACCTCCTCCCACCAACAACACAAGTTGATATTCTTATTTCATACCCCTTCATTGGAAAGGCATTCCACAACTTTCTTGGCTTCCCTGGAACACGCACCGACCTGAGATCTCTCAACATTCTCAGGTGTGCTTGAATTCTTTGGTAGACTTGCAAAAGCTACCAGCGTTCTAAGATTTTCTCTGGAACAACACTATCATTTATCCTCTTCACTGAGTTAATGAATAATTCCGAGTCATCCTCAATGATGACATTGTGAATGTTGTACTTGATTAGTGTTTCTAGGCATAATTCCATCACCATGAACTCAGCCATATTGTTGGTTGCCTTTCCTAGATAACTATGGAAGATGACTTGTATGTTTCCTTCCTCATCCCTCAAGACCCCTCCATAACCTGCTTCTCCTGGATTCCCTTTTGAGGCCCCATCTATGTTAGATTTTAAAAAGCCATGTGAAGGGGGTTGCCATGAAGACTTTTTTGCAGAGGTATTCTTGTTGATCTGAATAGAACCCTGAGGGGAATGAACCTTGAGCTCCAACTTCTCCAATATTCTGGCCTCTCTTTGTCCAATGGGTTTGCTAGTAGCTGCACCTCCTAGGATATGAATAGTGTCTTTGAGTTTTTTAAGGATTAGCTTAAGGATGCTTCTCACCAGACTCACTTTATCCTTGAAAATCCCATTGTTGCACTCCTTCGATACATTCCAGATTATGAATCCTGGGGTTAGCATCCAGGAGGAGTTAATGATCTGATTATTTGAAAAAAATGTTGTTGGGTCCCCATAATACTAGTGATTACCCCATTACTATTGTAGTTGTACCCCTTATTAATATTGTTGTGCCCCTATTGCCCCCATATTATTATTACTGTGCCCCATAGAATC
Source organism: Pinus taeda (assembly GCA_000404065.3). Taxonomy (NCBI): domain Eukaryota; kingdom Viridiplantae; phylum Streptophyta; class Pinopsida; order Pinales; family Pinaceae; genus Pinus; species Pinus taeda. The sequence continues at coordinate 18,292 of APFE030867983.1, read as the reverse complement.
CCTCTATTGTTATTTTTGTGAATTTATATTATTATTGTTAGGCTGGCTGGGTTATATTGTGACTCCTTAGACTCCTATATATAGAAAGGAGGCTTTTTCATTTGAATCATCAAAGAATTGTTCATTTATGTAATGTAAAGGAGGTTTCCCCCTCGAACAGGCTAAATTCTAAGGCGTTGATCTATCTTTTCTATCTTTCTTGAAGCTGGTTTCATAACACAGAGTTGGTGCAGATCCAAGATATTTGTGAGCTATGGCATAGAATATTGGGCCACTTGCACCATGGGGCCTTGAAGATCATGCAATAGATTTCTACTGGACTTCCCAAGCAAAAACTAGAGCAAATGGATACATGCAAAGTTTGTATGTTGGGTAAGTATGCAAAATATTCCTTTCAGGATCGAGATAGTAGAGCTAGAGCAATCGTGGAGTGAGTTCATATAGATGTGTGTGGACCATTCTCTACATCCTCCACCGCTAAACAAAGGTACTATGTTATTTTTATTGATTATTTTTCTCGTAGATGTTAGATCTACTTCATGCAGAAGAAGGATCAAACCTTCTCAAGGTTTTGTGAGTTCAAAGCCTTGGCAAAGAAAGAATCTGGAAAGAAAATAAGGGCCTTGTGAAGTGAAAATGGTGGAGAGTATTTTTCCCAATAGTTTAAGGACCTCTACGCAGTAGAAGGAATCAAATCGAAGTTGACGGCACCCCATAACCCACAACGGAATGGGGTGGCCGAAAGGAAGAACAGATCGATTGTGGGAGCAGCTCGAGCGATGTTGTATGACCAAAACCTACCACTTCATTTGTGGGTTGAGGCATGCAATACAACAATATACTTGCAGAATAGAAGCCCGCATCGTATACTATGAATGAAGACACCAGTGGAGGCCTTTTCCAGGAAGAGACCAGATGTGAGTCATTTCAGGATCTTTAGATCTTCAGTTTATTTCCATGTGACCAAAGATGCCCGGAAGAAGCTAAATCCAACAACTAAGTTGGGGATACTTGTGGCGTACACTCATACACCCCACAACTATTGGGTGTTCTTGCATACCAACCAGAGGATAGTGGTACACAAAGATCTGAAGTTCGACAAGGAGAAAGCCATGCGAGTATCACTTGAGAGGGAGCTCAAGTTGCTTGCAGAGGAGAAAATTTTAGTTCCTAAGGAGGAGGAGCCTTAGACTGATGCGGAGCAGCCGCATATAGAGGATTCGACAGTGGAGACATCCACTCATGCAGAGTCTTCTAGAGAGAAACGCTAAAGGGAAGATGAAAGATTGGTGATGGATGCGAGAGAGAATGTGGGACAACCATCCTCTCAGTGTAGATAGAAGAGATGACCCAAGCGGTACACTGGTTACATGGCCCTGGTTGGGGAGTGTGTACAGACAGAACCTTCTTCCTTTGAGGAAGCAGTGCAGCAGCCAGTCTGGGTTGATGCTATGGTGGAGGAGTATGACTCCATCATTTGGAATTGTGTTTGGGATGTTGTCCCAACACCGGAGGATAAGTCACTGGTGAGTTCCTTATGGCTTTACAAGGTAAAATAAGCAACTGATGGGAGTGTTGAGAAACATAAGGCAAGGTTTTTTGCCCGTGGTTTCTCACAAATCAAGGGGATCGACCATGATGAGAATTTTGCTCTTGTAGCAAGGTACTCATCTATCAGATCGATGTTGGCACTATTAGCACAGATGGGTTGGAAGATCCATCAGATGGATGTGAAGACTGCATTCCTCAATGGTAAGATTGAGGAAGAGGTGTACATAGAGCAACCAAAAGGATTTGAGACCTTTAATCGTGAGCCGCATGTGTGCTAACCCAAGAGGGCTTTATACGGGTTGAAGCAAACACCTCGTGCTTGGTACACTAGGATTGAAAGTTATTTCACCGGGTTGGGCTTCACAAAGAGTGAAGCAGATGCGAACCTTTACCACATCATGGTAGAAGGTAAGCCATTGATCATAATTCTTTATGTTGATGATCTAATATTGACAGGTGATGATCAGTTGATCAAGTCTTCTAATGAGGACCTTGCAAGAGATTTCGAGATGAAAGACATGGGTCTTATGCACTACTTTCTAGGCATGGAAGTGTGCCAGAAGGATGGGGAAGTGTTTGTGTCTCAAGGCAAGTATGCCAATGAGATACTCAGGCGATTCCATGTGGAGAAGTGCAAGCCCATGCAAACTCCTCTAGTTGGTAACTGGAGGAAGGAGGGTGCTACTTCAGGTGAGGTAGTAGCTACTACTATTTATCGGCAGCTTGTGGGTTCATTGATGTATTTAGTGAACACACGACCAGATTTGTGCTTTGCGGTGAACTAGCTGAGTCAAGCTATGGTTCAGCCTACCAAGCTGTTTTGGAAGTCATTGAAGCATGTGCTGAGATACCTCAGAGGCACATCTTAGTATGGATTTTGGTACAAATGAACAGAGGGAGTGAAGCTTCAGGGCTTCATAGATGCAGATAAGGCAAGGAGTCGATCAGACCGGAAGAGCACTTCATGAGTAATTTTTAACCTTGGTTTAGTTGCAGTCTCTTGGTACAATAGGAAACAAAGGTCAATTACACTTAGCTCAATAGAGGTTGAATACATGGCTGCTAGTCACGCAGAATGTGAGGCCATTTGGATGCGGAAAATTCTAGTTGGATTGTTTGGTCAAAGGATGGATCCAAATGTGATCTACTGCGATAATCAGAGTTGTATCAAACTCTCTGAGAATCTAGTATTTCATGACAGGTCCAAGCACATTGATATCTGGTATCATCATCTTCAAGAATGTGTGGTGAAGAGGATCATGTTGTTGCTTTATGTTTCGACCGAGGAACAGGATGCATATATTTTGACTAAGGCATTGTCAAAATTGAAGTTCGAGTTCCACAGAGACAAGGTTGGGGTGACAGATAATCCCTTTCTTGTTGAGAGGGAGTGTTGAAAATAGCAACAAGAAATGCTAAATATATAAGTGCTATAAATATCATTTCTATAAATAGCATTTCGGGATACATTCCAATTTTAGTTAGTCCCTGAACTAAAATTGAGAATTAAAATTCGAATTTGATCTTAGCAGTTGTTTGAAAAATAATTAATTAATTCATCTTGAGTTAATTAGTTGGATAAAATCAAACATGAAGTCTATGTGAAGACATGCAACAGTTTCCCCTTTGATTGAGGAATTTATCCCTTTATTAAGGAGATCAGGATGAGTTGTACCTTAAGTTGTAATTAGTTAGCTCAGTTAACTGAGTTAAGTCAAGTTAGATTAGTTCCAACAGTTTGTGGAACTGATTGTGAGTTCAGTTAGTTAATGCATGCATGCATGTAACTACTATACTTTAGATAACTAAATATTATATCATAAATAACTCATGCATGTCAGTTCCGTCAGAGACCCATTTGAGATCAGATGATCGGACATTGTATTATCAGTTGCAGGGATATCTCTTGCATGTAGAAGGAATTCATTCCTTGGAGATTGCACAATTACTTCTGAGTTTAATGAGTTGTGTGAGAGGTTAATTCACACAGGTGGCAGCCAGAGGACCCAGGAGAAACTGCGCAATGAAATAGGAGGCTTGGAGGACTGAGGGAAGGCATATGTTGTGTTTATTCTGTCTATGAGCTGAATTGAGGGATTGTACCGAGAGCTGGATAGTTTGTGAGCTAAATCTTTGTGTAATCCGGAGATATGTCCACTTGTATGATAATACAGAGATCGAGTAGCTTGTGAGCTAAATCTTTGTGTAATCCAGAGATATTTCCACTTGTATGATAATACAGAGATCGAGGTTTTTAGCTGAGGCTTTCCCAGAGTATTCTTCTGTGTTCATGCGTGATTGATTTCTTCTTCATCTATTATATGTGTTCTATTTTATCTTGCTCAAAATCGATTAAGCTTCCGCAATTGTTTGTAGAAGTAGATCAAGTATTTTGCTTTAGTAAATTGCATTATCTGATGATCTACAGTGGGAAATACTACATGTTATATTGATGAGCCATGGTATTGGTCCACGGTATTGTAAAAAACATATTTACAAGTTAATAATATCTATGGCAAAGTGGACATGAATATCCATGGTTAAACATATTGTTATATTGTAAATTTATGTGCTTATTAATTAAATTTAAATATGGTTACATAATCTTCATTCTATTTTATAAGGTAAAATGGATCTTATCTTATTGTTGTTACTTATACATTTTAATATAATATGTATATTATGATTTTTTTAATCTAAAAAATTATTTGTATAATAAAAAATAAATTACAATGTAACAAATTTAATTTTACTATTTTTATTACTTTTAACTTCTTATAGACACTACAACATCTCCCTTGGCCTCTATATTAATTTTAACTAACATGTAAATGTTTACCAATTTACATATTATAAATTGGACATATTAATATAAATTCAACATATTAAGTGGACATGTAAAAATGTTTACAAACTTTTTTACATTACATCTACATATTACCCCTATATTGATGTTTGCAAACTTTTTTATATTACATCTACACATTAACCCTATACTAGGTTGTAGAGAGCCTCTCGCACAAAAAAGCAAAAGAAATATATGTGTTAAAAAAATTTAATATATATTTATCTATAAAAGAGAGAATATTAATTCTATTAATAGGTTTCTAGTGAGATACATTCATTTTAAATATGGAGTGACATATAACATTTTAATATTAATAACAAAAATAATATATAGAGACATATGTAACATTTTTAAAAATATTTATAAAATCATATATATATATAGAGAGAGATCTTTTGGATATATTTTTTGTACTTCTAAATATCCTTAGACATGTATTAAGGTTATTTTCATTTGTAGAATGTGAATCATAAATAAAATATTTCAATGTCAATATATATATATATATATAAACACACACAGACTAGTGTGTTGCTCAAATCAACATAGATCCATCTTAACTTTGATTTTACAAGAGCCAAGAAAAATCAATAATGTGCAAACATTTCTTTAAATTTTACAACAAGATTTACATCTGAGAAAATTGATCCTCTAAAATATAAAATATAAAAGTAAAATAATCGCTAAAACTATTTTAAAATAAACTCTAATATAAATAATAATAATAAATTATAAAAAAAATTAACAAAATATTAGATACGATACATTGAATATTGTAAAATATAATGTATTAAAGTTAATTAATTAATTTTTAATTTTAATAATAATAAAAATTAAAATAGGTATATATAAATTAATATAATTATTTAAATAAATAAATATTATCCTTTTTCCCATTAACTAACTATTTAATAATTTATCCAAACCACTTTAAACTCTTGCCTCACCAATTAACGGTGTCTTTACCTAATAAAACTAAAAGCTTCCTCATTATCCAATTCATTAATACTTAATTTTTTAACAAACAAATCCTTAATTCATGTTGAATACATCACATCATCTAGAAAAACTGAAATTATCAAGATAATAAAAAGTAAATAAAAGGAAAAAAACAACAGTGTGACATTTTTCTAATTCATTAAATATTTATTTGAGCCATTTTCACTCTCAACTTACCCATAAATGTTGCTTCTCTTCTCTAGAAAACTAAAACCTTGCCAATATCAAACTCATTACCTCTTTTTCACTCTTAATTCACACATAAACGCTTCTCTTCTTGGGAAAACTAAAATCATCCTCATTATTCAACTTATTAAACACTTCCCAAATGGGGTAGGAACAATGCATACAAAGCACTTTACTTAAAACGTCTGTCACGTGTTATATGTCTGTTCTAAACCGCAATGTGTTATGAAAACCGCATAAGAATTGGTGTCACCAACCAACGTCCTATTACCATAAATGCGAGTTTGTGCATTGTGATGCCCCGAAAAAACGTAAATATTTAATTTTACTGCGATAAGAGACAAATTGAAAAATATTAGTCGTTTGAAATTTAATAATCCTTTTATTATTTAAAAAAAAAAGAGTAAGAAATGTTTTTTTGCTGTGCTGGCAACTTCTTGAGGAGGAAGTTGGGTAAGAACGGTTGTTGTGGTTGCAACCCCAACTACCTCCCCTAACTGGAAGGGCTTCTAGAGAAAAGGAGGAAGGTAGAGGAAAAATTTGCGCTGTAGGGACAGGCAGAGAAGGAAAAAGGAAAAGGCTAAGTCTGGTAGAAACCAGATAGCCAAGCACAAAGTGCAATCATTCTTGTTGAGGAAAGTGGTTCTACAAGAGAGCTAGCGGGGAGATTTGGTCTTAAAAGACAATCTTACGGTCGGGTGGTGTGACTAGATACATCTAGAGGTGATCTCTTTCTGTGAAGATACTTAATTAAGGTAACCAGGTATGAAATATTCTCTGTTGAGTTGTTGATATTATGACTGTGAATTGTTGATATTATGACTGTGTGGATGTGATGGTGCATACAGAAGGTTCTTCTAGTAGGAAACTACAATTATTATGCTTTTGAAGAAACCGAGATGCATATTTATTTAGAAATTGATATTTCTTAATCGCAGAAAAAATAATGACTGTTGAAACTAAATATGCTTGTAGAGGAACTATCTTGCTGTGGATTGGATTATGGCACATTTGGCCAATTTTATTTGTTTTTGTGTTCCTCAATACCTTTCACCATGAATATAATTCTTACTAGGGGTGGTCAAAACTCGGTATTGACCATTTGAAATTCTGAGAAAAATAGAAAAGAGTTAACGCCACTGAATTACCATATACAAGAAATAATGGGAAAACATATAGTTCTGTTTCATTCCTTTTTAAAACAGATTATCGGAAATTCTGAAGGAATGGTGAAAGTTAATGTATAGTGCAATCACATACAAGAAAAACAATATATATATATATATTGTTGTACCATTCTATAGAAAAAAGACAATCTGAACGCTGAAGGGGTGTAAAGAGAATTAATGCAACAGTGCTGGTAAATATGAAGGAAATAATAGTAATACATCACACTGCACCATTATTGTAAGTAAACGAAATACACAGACACCAACAAAATCGTATTGGTAATAAATAGTAGGCCTCGAGGGCCAAATTATACAATTCTTGCTTCTGAGAAAATATAGGTAAACGAAAATTAATATGGAGGAGCTGAGAACCGCATACTAGAACTGTTAATACTGAAAAAGAATGATTGTGCAAGTGTAGGGTCATAATTCCAAGAACTTAAGAAAAACAGCCTCGTACAGGTTATCCGAGACTTGAATCCTGAAGGGACTTAATGGAATTTCGAGCCGAGTCTTTAAAATAAATCCTCTCTCACCAATTTAGAACTTCCACGGACGAAACCCTCTATGTAAGTTCCAGAAAACTTAGTAGCATGAATAATTTCACAGTGAGACTAGCGGATAAAGGAAAAAATCAAATAAACCCCAACCCTATTCATGAGGTTTCAAACCCATTAGGTACAATGATAAACTATATAGGACGATGCGGCAGAGGAAAAGCCCTGAGGGGGTTTAACGAGAAATTCTTATATGATATTACAGGAAGAGCAAGGATACCAACAATGATCAAATGGGGTTCGAGGCCACATTTCAGAAATAACTATAACCCTCTGTGCACAAACAACATACCCAAAACACAGACATAGGAGAAATTATTAGGAGAGATAAATCTGAAGACCCATGTATATATTCATAAATGTTCAATGCATAGAGTAAAGTTAACCAAGCATCCACTGGAGCAGTTGCACCAGACGGTGAATTGTAACCAGAAAATATACAACAGGCTTACAGCCGATAAATCCCCTTTATACACATTTAACTTAGCAAAAGAACTGTCCAAACCAAGAATTGCAACACCATTGTGGGCGAGAAGCCATGAAACCCCGGAGCATACAGAGAAGACCATTAAGAGCAATCTGAGGGCGAGTCTAGCTATCAGGGTGAATACCCTCTAAACCCCTGAACGTTTGACGTACATGCAATATAAACAATAACTTAAGGTATTAACCGACAAGAGCCAGAGTCATTATACTGTTCAGAACTGAAATCCCAGCTAGGGAACAATTCAACCATGGTGGATCTTACCCGGAAAAGATGTCAAGCCGATGTCGTAGGAGCTCCACTCCTCCTGAATTAACCAAGAGTAAGTTGCCCATCATTCTGCGAGACATATGAACCTGCAAAGAGGAAAATTACGATTAGAGCTACAATAAACGACTTCATCATAGGAAGGGACATACGCAACAACAAAACAATAGCTCAAAAATTACCTATAGGTCATTATAGCTGTCAATTATTGAGTCTGAAGTGGTAACGTCGGTAGTGGCCTGGTTCTGTGCACCAACAGAATAGAACTGCTGAAGAATGAGTAGGACTGGGGCAGGTTCCCGCCGGAAGTTTCCCTCCAAATGAAGTCACGCTCATAGCAATCCACAGAAGAAGTAAACCCCAAGGAGATTGCCACCATTGGATTGCGGAGAGAATAATGCACCATCTATTGGGGCAGGGTTTCGAAACATATAGATAAGACTAGACAGCTCTGCTCAGGCCACGTACTGGACGGAGTAGAGGAGTTAATAAAAGTTGTAGTAAGTGTAGCATGCCACGTGATGGCAACAAGGTAAACAAAATATTGGTAAACAAATGTGTGCCGTGTGGACCTCTAGTTGGTAATCAAACCTTAGTGTTAAAGACGATCATTAATTTGCTCACGTTTCATTGAAATTACAACCGCGGAAATCCCAAGAGGTGAATGTAATATAGTTGCGGTAAATGTTTTTTTGAGTGGAGACGTTACAAGTCATATCAGAGCCAAGTTCCAAAAACTATGGCCTCTGGGACAAACATCGGAACAAAAAAAAAAAAAAAATTAAAACAAAAACTGATTGGAAATAAACGAAGTAAAACCATTATAAATGTTGCAGTCATAATTCTACTTATATTTACAGAAAACAGTTAATATGTTAACTTCTCTTTTGGTTCCATTTTTAGGCTAAGGCAAAGCAAACGACAAAGAAATAGAAGATAGCAAGCATGTGAAGGGCAGGAAGTGCTCCGCATAGGTTTTGTCTCAGGCCAGGGACCTGCCACAAGCCCTGGGGATAACCCAGAATTATGGGTATAGCTTGGGGAGGAGACTCACAATACGAACCTTGCAATATTAGAGACGGTACAAGAACTGAAAAATGAAATGGCTCGGTTATGAGAGGAAAACGCTAGATTAACCATGGAGCAGGAAAGAATTCTAAAGAGCCTATCAAGTAAACAGAATCAACAACCGTTGAATCCCAGTGCTGAGTAGTAGAGAGTGTCAGAGGAATAGAATCACCACACAGAACCAGAGGGGTCAAAAGGAGGGGATGAAGAGCGAGAGGAAAGATCTGATAATGCTTCCGAACAGTAGACATCAAAAAGACAACGAACAGAGTTGCAAGGGGAGTTATGCAAGATCAAATCGCCACACTTTGACGGAGAACAAGAGGAAGCAGCTGAGGCATGGTTAATTAATATGAAAAAATACTTCCAGTTGTATGAATATGATCACAACTTGAAAGCACGATTAGCCATTTTCCAGTTACAAGGGAAAGCCACCCTATGGTGGGAGTAAGTCAACATCGTGAAAGGAGTAAGTGAATAGAATATTACCTAGGATAAATTTCAAAGATATTTCAAGGAAAGGTACCTAACAGAACGTTTCTACGACGAGAAGGCAAGGGAATTCCACGACTTGCATCTGGGACAGTAGACCATGGATGAATTCATTACTTGGTTTACATCATTACTTCGTTATGTACCTTATATTAGGGAGGAAAAGGCTAAAGTACAAAGGTTTGTCAGCAGCCTGCCCTTGAATATGAGGGAAATGATTGAGTTTGACAATCCAAAAACAATGGACGAAGCAATACTTGAAGCCAGAATTTGTTACTAACAAATAAACGGAAGGGAGAAGTTCCAGGTAAAAGATGGACTAATAAGAGGAATAGCAAATTGGCTGGAAATAATAAAGGGAGTCGAGGTGGAGGTAGTAAGGGCTTGGAAAAAGGGCAAAACAGTAAAAATCTACAGAAAGGCCTCCTCAGGTCAAAGCCAATGAGTGAGTCTAGGTTCAGCGAGCCATTTGGAAAATTTGACCATGAAGGTACAGTAAGGCCCCCCGTGCAGTGTTGGGGGTGTGGTGGACCTCATTACATAAAAACCTGCCAGCAATGGAAGGGAACCGAACAGATTTCCCAAATCCATGAAGCATTGACGGTCAGTGACGTGGGACGTAGACTGCCAAGGATTAAGGCTACCCTAGAAGATCGTCAGGCAAAGTACCAGCCGACTATGGTAGAATTCGAAGGTAAAATCTCAGACCTTACTGTAACTGTTTTAATTGACCCTCGAGCCACATTAAGTTATATTAGTCCTAACGTTGTAGAGCACTGGAAACTGCAACCTGTTAAATTCAAGAATCCTTGGCTAGTACAGCTGGCTACAGGGGCCAAGAGACGAGTGCTTGGAAAAGTCAAAGACTGCCTTTCAAAAATAGCAAGACAGCCAATGTTAGCAGATTTAAATGTGCTTCCCCTTGGTTCATATGACATTCTAATCAGTATGGATTGGCTAGAAAAAGACTGGTCCCTTGTCAACTGTAAAACCAAGACCATCTATTATAGGGATGAACTTGGAAAACAGCAGGAGATGTAGGGAATTAAGCGACCTGTGCAGACTCGACCAATAATTTCCTCTCAGTTGGCAAGATGTATTAGGAAAGGGTGTCAGATGTATGCCATTCAAGTAGGCTATGCTAACTCAAAAGATAAAACAGCTGCATTAAACAACATCCCTGTGATACAAGAATTTGTGGATGTGTTTCCGGAGGAGATTCCCAGATTGCCCCCTAAAAGAGATATAGATTATACTATCAAATTGGTACCAGGGGCAGCCCCAGTATCCCGAGCACCTTACCGAATGAGTACACCTGAGTTGACAGAGTTAAAGATGCAGTTGTAGGAACTACTAGACAAAAATTATATTCGCCCTAGCGTGTCTCCCTGGGGAGCTTCGATACTGTTTGTGAGGAAAAAGGATGGGACTCTTTGTATGTGTATAGATTACCATCAGTTGAATAAATTGACCATCAAAAATAAGTATCCTTTACCCCGGATCGATGAACATTTTGATCAAGTAAAGGGAGCAACAATATTTTCCAAGATAGATCTGCAATCGGGTTATCACCAAATCAGGATTAAGGACGAGGATATAGCTAAGACTGCTTTTAGAACGAGGTATTGGCATTATGAGTTTGTGGTGCTACCCTTTGGGCTAACTAACACCCCTGCAACCTTTATGTGTTTAATGAACAACATATTTCATCAATATTTGGATCGATTTGTGATAATCTTTATTGACGATATACTTATATATTCTCGCACCATGGAGGAACATAAGGAGCCCCTTAGGTTGGTGATACAAACCCTCTGAGAACACCAACTGTATGCCAAGTTCAGCAAATGTGACTTCTCTAAGGAGGAAATACAGTATTTGGGGCATATAATCACAAAAAAAGGGATCACAGTGGACCCTAAAAAGATAAAGACCATAATGGAGTGGTCTGTACCAAGGGATGTGGCAGACATTCGATCCTTCATGGGACTAGTCGATTATTACAGGTGATTTGTAAAAGGATTCTCAAGAGTAGCGCACCGTATAACTTCCTTACAAAAAAAGAGAAAAGCTTTTAGGTGGACCCTAGAATGCCAAGCAAGTTTTGAGCAGCTTAAGCATCTACTCACCACCACACCCATTCTGAGCATAGTTGACCCCAATAAAGATTATGTGGTGTGAACTGATGCAAGCAAGGAAGGCGTCGGAGGCGTGTTGATGCAAGAAGGTAAGGTAATCACTTACGAGTCAAGGAAACTAAACGAACATGAGCACAAATATTCCGCTTATGACTTAGAATTGGTAGCCGTCATACACGCTTTGAAGATGTGGCGACACTACCTTATGGGAAGAAAATTTTTATTGCTGACAAACCATCACAGTCTGACCAATTACTTTAGCCAGCCCACTCTAAATGTTAGGCAAGCACGGTGGGTGGATTTCCTAAGTGGTTTTGACTTTGAAATCAAACATTTGAAAGGGAAGGAGAATCAAGTGGCAGACGCGTTAAGTTGAAAATTACAGTGCTTATATGAAATTACCTGTAGTAAATGGAAAAGCCCCTTCGAGGAGATAATTAAAAAAGCAGCAGAGCAAGATGTTGTATACCAGCAGATAAAACAACAAGTACAATAGCCTACCAGCGAGGAAAATCAACTGGATTATGGGGTAGATGATGCTGGAATGTTGTACTATAGGAAGAGGCTATATGTGCCCAAATAGAACAGCATCAAGAATTTGATTTTAGATGAATTTCATATTAGCCACTATGTTGGACACCCGGGATATCGGAAAATGATCACTGCCCTTCGAAAAGAATACTACTAGCCGAGTATGAAGAGAGATGTGGTGGAATACCTAGCACGTTGTTTAGAATGTCAGCAAATCAAGGCAGAACACCAACACCCTGTGGGACTATTGCAACTGTTACCCATCCTGGAGTGGAAGTGGGAAAACATTTCTATGGACTTCATAGCAGGTTTTCCCAAAACAAGGAAAAATAACGACTCCATCATGGTGGTGGTGGACAAATTAAGTAGATCAACACATTTTGTCCCTGTGCAATCTACTTATAGAGCTGTGCAGATTGCTCATATTTTTATGTAAAACATATTTAAGTTGCATGGGTTACCAAAAACAATAATCTCCGACCGTGATATAAAATTCACATCGGTCTTTTGGAAAACATTGTTTGCAGAACTGGGAATTCAATTGAATTTTAGTACGGCATATCACCCTCAGAGGGACGGGCAAATAGAACGAGTGAACCAGGTGGTGGAAGACATGTTGAGGGCATATGTTATGCAACAATCGACCAGGTGGGAAGATTACCTGCACTTGGTCGAATTTGCATACATTAGTGGCTATCATACGTCACTGCAAATGAGCCCATTCGAAGTACTGTATGGGCAAAAGTGTCGCGCACCCTCAAGCTGGGATGGACTAGAAGACAAATTAATGTTGAGGCCGGAAATGCTTGGGGAAATGGAAGAAATGGTCAAGAAGGTACGATCTAATTTAAAAGCCGCCCAAGAAAGGCAAAAGAATTTTTTCGACCGGAAAAGGACGTTTAAAGAATACCAAGTCGGCGATCATGTGTATGTGAGAATTCAAGCAAAGAGGAGCACATTGCAATGGAGCAGGTGCACCAAATTGGCACCCTGATACTGTGGACCGTTCCAGGTCTTGGCAGGGATTGTGCCGGTAGCTTACCAGCTCGCCCTGCCAAGTCAAATCTGAGTCCACAATGTCTTCCATGTCTCCGTATTAAAAAAATACATCTACGACCCTAAACATGTAATCAGATGGCAGGATGTATAGGTAAGAATCATTCTGGTAAACCAGTCTAAAAGTTTTCCTTAAAATAAACTGACTTAGAACGTTGCATGTTCCAGGTCAAACCGGAAGGAGAAATCTTGGTCGAGCCATTGAATATTCTCAACCGGAGAGAAGTACAATTGCGAAAGCGAGCTATTATCCAAGTTAAAGTGCAGTGGCAGCACTTTGGGCCTGATGAGGCCACCTGGGAGGATGAAGAGCTTATGAAACAAGTTTTCCTAGGGATTTTATGGTCAAAAGACATCGGGATGATGTCCAATCTCAGGAGGGGGAGATGTCATGCCCCAAGAAAATGTAAATATTTAATTTTACTGCGATAAGAGACAAACTCAATATGACAATATTATTCATTTGAAATTTAATAATCCTTTTATTATTTAAAAAAAAAAAGAGTAAGAAATGTTTTCTTGATGTGTTGGCAACTTTTTGAGGAGGAAGTTGGGTAAAAATGGTTGTTTTGGTTGCAACCCTAACTACCTCCCCTAACTAGAAGGGCTTCCAGAGAAAAGGAGGAAGGTAGAGGAAAAATCTGCGCTGTAGGGACAAGCAGAGAAGAAAAAAGGAAAAGGCTAAGTCTAGTAGAGACTAGATAGCCAAGCACAAAGTGCAATCGTTCTTGCTAAGGACAGTGGTCCTGCAAGAGAGCTAGGGGGGAGATTTGGTCTCGAAAGACAATCTCACGGTCGGGTGGTGTGACTAGCTACATCCAGAGGTGATCTCTTTCTATGAAGATACTTAATTAAGGTAACCATGTATGAAATATTCTCTGTTGAGTTGTTGATAATATGACTGTGAATTGTTGATATTACGACTGTGTGGATGTGATGGTGCATACAAAAGGTTCTTCTAGTAGGAAACTACAATTATTATGCTTTTGAAGAAACCCAAATGCATATTTATTTAGAAATTGATATTTCTTAATCGCAGAAAAAATAATGACTATTGAAACTAAATCTGCCTGTAGAGGAACTATCTTGCTGTGGATTGGATTATGGCACATTTGGCCCAATTTATTTGTTTTTGTGTTCCTCAATACCTTTCACCATGAATATAATTCTTACTAGAGGTGGTCAAAACTCGGTATTGACCATTTGAAATTCTAAGAAAAATAGAAAAGAGTTAAAGCCACCGAATTACCATATACAGGAAATAATGGGAAAACATGCAGTTCTGTTTCATTCCTTTTTAAAACAAATTATCGGAAATTCTAAAAGAATGGTGAAAATTAATGTATAGTGCAATCACATACAAGAAAAAAATATATATATATAATATATATTATATATTATATATATATATATTATATATATATTGTTGTACCATTCTATAGAAAAAAGACAATCCGAACACTGAAGGGTTGTAAAGAGAGTTAATGCAACAGTTCTGGTAAATATGAAGGAAATAACAGTAATACATCACACTGCACCATTCTTGTAAGTAAATGAAATACACAGACGCCAACAAAATCGTATTGGTAACAAATAGTAGGCCTCGAGGGCCAAATTATACAATTCTTGCTTCTGAGAAAATACATGTAAATGAAAATTAATACGGAAGAGCTTAGAACCGCATACTAGAACTGTTAATACTGAAAAAGAATGACTGTGCGAGTGTAGGGGTACAATTCCAAGAACTTAAGAAAAACGGCCTTGTACAGGTTATCTGGGACTTGAACCCTGAACGGACCTAATGGAATTCCAGGGCCGAGTCTTTAAAATAAATCCTCTCTCACCAATTTAGAACTTCCAGGGACGAAACCCTCTATGTAAGTTCCAGAAAAATTAGCAGCGTGTATAATTTCACAGTGAGACTAACAGATAGAGGAAAAAATCAAATAAACCCCAATCCTATTGATGAGGTTTCAGACCCATTAGGTACAATGATAAACTATATAGGACGATGCGGCAGGGAAAATCCCTGAGGGGGTTTAACGAGAAATTCTTATATGATATTACAGGAAGAGCAAGGACACCAACAATGGTCAAAAGGGGCTCGAGGCCACATTTCAGAAATAACTATAACCCTCTGTGAACAAACTACATAACAAGAACACAGACATAGGAGAAATTATTAGGAGAGATAAATTTGGAGACCCACGTATATATTCATAAACGTTCAATGCATAGAGTAAAGTTAACCAAGCATCCACTGGAGCAGTCACACCAGACGGTGAATTGTAACCGGAAAATATACAACAGGCTTACAGGCGATAAATCCCCTTCATACACATTTAACTTAGCAAAAGAACTGTCCAGACCAGGGATGTGTTGGGTATTTTTGCAATGGGAAAATACCAAAACCAAACATTAACTGAACACAGAGTCAATGTTCTGTTTTATTTCTCTACTCCAGGATCTTTTGTGCACAGGGAAGCCTTAAAAAAATTTACTGAACAGAGTATTTCACCACCATAAAATGATTTCTATTCATTAAAACAAATTCACTTGAGACTATCATCCCTTTCACTCAAGGGATTAACCAAAAATTACAAAGAAAATAACTCTGTCTCCTTTGAAATTTAAACACTAATTGTAAAATTTCATTTACATTCACTGTTATGTGAAACATGTGTTTACATACTGCCCTGTTTTCTTCTTTCAACTCTTCAACTCTTCTCCCGCCCCGTTGTGCGTTCTTTTTCTTCTTACATTCACTTACCAAAAAAAAACTTTCGCGCTGCGTTTTCACCATCTCCTCACACCAGTCAATGGAATAATAAACATAATGCATGTATTATGCACTGCTGTGCATTCTTTCAATTTCCTAACATTACATTACAACTCAAAGAAAAATTCATTTACACATCTGTGCGTTCCCTCGTTTTCGTTCGCTGCTGCGAACCCTTTGTTCTGCTCCTCCCCGTGTGCTGCACTAACTGAAAGTCAACACTCATACGAAAAAACATATATTATACAATTCATATGCTATTTAATGAAACTTACATACCCCATACTCCCATATGACATAGATATTACGCGTCGTAAAGAAACATTAAATACTTTACCAAAAACCATGTCATGTCATTAACTTAGGGTATGGGCTAAATACTACTCCACGCATCATTTAATTTTACCAGACCCCATATGCACCTTCCTCGCGATCAGACGGCGGAAAATGAGGGACCAAATCGGACGCATATCAGACAACAAGTTTTGACCGACATTTATCGTCCGATAAGTGTCAGAGGGTGATGTCACCCCAATCCACGCGTCAGCTGCAGGTTTTATCAGAACCATTCGTCCGGAAACCACTTTATGCCAAAGAGTGGTGCGATATGGTTCAGGCGGATTATGGTATTGCAAAAGTGGTTTCGGGGGTTGGACGGTCAGCGTTGAAATTATATTTTCAACACTCCCCTTTAATTTCAACTGCTGGGCATTCGGTCATACCCAGACACTTTCTCAACTCCTTGACATGCTGCTGTTACAAAAGAGTCTTCCTCTTAATAGAGGGATTAACCTGAAACTGTGCTTAAGAGCACCTTCCTCATGACAGAGGGATTCACCATAACAATGTGCTGAAGAACACCTTCCTCTTGACAGAGGGATTCACATGTGACTATGCTGAAAAGCATCATCCTCTTGATAGAGGGATTTACCATGTGTATGCTAAAAAGCATCTTCCTTTTGACAGAGGGATTTTCCATGACACTGTGCTGAAAAGCACCTTCCTCTTTAACAGAGGGATTCACTAAGAACTTCACTTCCTCTCACGGAGGGATTACCGCCCAACACTGCTTTAGATGCAGTTACAAAACAAAACATTCATTGCACTGTTGTGCATACTCATTATATTGTTCTTTTATGCTGTTGCATATTCTCTGTTGCACTGTTGTGCCATCTTCTTTGCTGCGTCTACCCCACACTGTTGTGTCTACACTTGTTGTTGTGTTGCTGCACTTCACTTACATTTCTTTGCAAACTCTGCATTGCATATGAAGAAAAACATTACCCATTTTTTTTACTGTTGTGTATTGTACTCACTCTGCTGTGAGTATGTTCTCTCACATTACATAGAAGGAAACTACCTTCCATTGCTATGCATTTCAATGCATGTGCTCCATAACAAAAAATTCAAAAAACTGCTGTTTTATGTTCTATCTTCCCACTGCTGTGAGGGTCTCCATGCTTTGCATACTTTTCTTATTGCACTGCTGCACTTCACATTTGTGCGCTGCCCCTTTTTCTTCTCTGCTTTTATAGCAGTTTTAACTTCATATTTTTCCTTTATAAAAGGTCTTCATCAAAGAGTGACTGTTAAGACAGTTCAACAACAAAAATTACAAGCTCTCCTTTAATGTGTGCTTGTCTTCTTTTGGTAGACTCTTCTCAAAACAAATTTAGATCCACTGGGGAGTTCAAGGGATTTTCAGATTGCCTTTCCTTCCTTCTCCATACTTGTGTAACTTTCTTCTTTTGCATGGGTCTAGCTTGTGTAAGAGCCCATGTCAAGTTACAATCTCGTGCCATATGCCCAATGTTATAACACTTGAAACATTCAACATTGTTCATGAATAAAAATTCATGATTTCTTCTTGTGAAATTATTTCTTGGAGATTGTCGGGGACCACAACATCTATCTCCATGAAATGCTCTACAGTCTTTTGCCATATGACCAAAGTTTGAGCAAGAGCAACAATAACCAAAAAATGAACTTTGTTACCTGGGAGATGGAGGTTTCCTTGATGTACTTCTGAAGCCTTGCTGCCTTGAGATCCTTTGATGATCACCATTGCCTCTTGCCTTTTTTCCATCAGCTACATTTCTTCTTGGAGTTGGTTTTCTACTTGGAGCAGGATTTCTTCTATTGCAGCCTTCATTTTTCTCCTTGCCTT
>APFE030867981.1:0-13941 GCA_000404065.3 Pinus taeda | reverse complement strand
CCTGAAGAAAATTCCTCCTGTAGAGAAGTTGAAAAACTGTCAAGGCTAACTGGTGGGAGAAAAAAATGTGAATTTTACATGATTATGTGTATGCTGGAAATTTAGCTCTGCACTCTGTTTAGGGAAAGCAGAGTTGTCCTTCTGTACATGGGCAGTCGAGTTTTAGAACTGAGGAATTGATACGAAGTGGCATGAGGGATACTGTTTTCAACGTTCTGAGGAGGAAACATGCATAGAATTCCCTTTCTACTCAAAGCACAAGCCAAAACATAGCATTTTTCACCATGCGAGGAGGGTTTATCAGAAAGGAACCCTCAGATTCCAAGAAACTACGAGAAACTCCTGAGGTGGTAGACCTATTTTCCCGTGCAAACTAGATGACCTTCTGTAAAAAAATTCAAGGTCACGATGATGAAATAACAGAATAATTCCTAAGGTCCCTGAAGCCTAAACCAAAGACATTAGCCACCGTAAACTTCAGAGGGTTGACCCTAAATCTCACCTCACAACTCATTAGCAAAGTCACTGATCTACCAATGGGGGTACCCTAGGATAAAGAGGAGAGGAAATTGGGTGAAAAGGCTAAAAACAAATTCTTCTTACCAGAGGAACAGTTTTCAGAGGATAATAATGGGGTCTGGAGAACCAGCCTACAGCCATTTTGGAGCGAAGTCAACCTTCAAATCATGAAATATATTACCTGTGAAGGGCGGTTCAATATTGTATATGGTTATCACTTCCGTTTGCTAACTGAACTCAGGCACAAAATGGATTTACCCATAGAACAAAAGCTGAGCATCCCCTACTTCCTCCTGCAATCCTTGATTGAGTGTGCCACAAAGCTAAGGGAAGGGAAACGAGACCAGCTGGCCCATCATGGGCTTATCAAGCTCCTAGTAGAGGATGTCCTCCAGTAGCAAGGAGAAGGATCACATGGAGGCAGAAAAGAAAGCCAAGGGTCAGGAAACCCCGGGCAGAAGACCAGAGCAAGGACAAAAAGACAAACAAGAGAAAGGCCAAGCTGCAGAGGCCAAAATGGTGGGTGGAAAAATGACACAAGCACCTAGGGAGAAGAGATTGCAAAGTAGGGCAGAAAGGACCGAAAAAGTCCAAGCAAGTGAAGGCACACCTAAGGCAGCCACAGCCAAGCTAAAGGAGAAGGCATCCCTAGCCAAGCAGGCCAAAACAGTGCCAACTAGTTCTACAGGAAGCCAGAAGGCCATTTCTACAAGAAATCCAAAAATTGTTTCTACACGAAGCCAAAAAACGGTCAGCACAGGACTTTCTACAAGAAGTCTAGTAAAAGGGCAAGGGAAGGAAGAATCTCCTAAGATTCTAGCTAGGGAGGCAGCAGCTGTGTTGGATGCCCTTAGCACATCTCCAAAGTAGAAAGAAAAGTGGAAGAGGGAGCCTTCCATGTATTTTAAGGCGAGAA
This sequence comes from Pinus taeda, assembly GCA_000404065.3. Lineage (NCBI taxonomy): Eukaryota > Viridiplantae > Streptophyta > Pinopsida > Pinales > Pinaceae > Pinus > Pinus taeda. The sequence goes on along the minus strand of APFE030867981.1, from coordinate 12,506 downwards.
GAAGCACGAGGATTAAAATTGGTAGACCAAAGGAGAAATAGTCCAAAGTACCAATTACAGTTGAAGACACCCCATCCAAACAAACGACATCCATCACATATGAGCGGGGAAGCCTAAAGACATCCACATGGAAAGAAAGGATGGAAAAATTGAACTCAGAGGCCTCTCTACAGGATGCCAAGGCTTCTCTACAGGAAACATTGGCTAGGCTGAAGGAGACCGAAAATATGGAGGAAAAAGCAGCCAAGTCATCATTGGAGGAAGAGAAGGATGATACCACTATGGAACTGAGCCCCCCACCTAGCTTGGGCACTTATTATAAGTTCTTAGAGGCCGGGAAAATCATTCCTCAAAAATTCATTGTGCCACTTTTCCTAGCACTAGAGGAAGAAAGAGTAAGGACCCACACTTGGATGAATATCGCTAAATCCAAGGGGGTGGCAGATATAGGTACTATGGAGGAAAAGCTCAAGGAGGCCCAAAGAGAATTGGCAAGGGTACGGCATGTGGAGAGCTACCAGCAGGCCAAGCTACGAGAAGAGAATGAGCTGCTTAGACAACAACTACAGTCACAAGGACAGAGGAAAGAAGATAGGCCTCACCTCTTGGGAGAATAGCAGCAACAGGAGGAGGCCACAATAGCCAAAGATACCACAGAAGAGCCTCAAAGAAAGGAAGGAATGCAAGCTGAACTTGAGACACTAAACCGGAAACTACATGAAAGAGAATTGCAAGCAGGCCTACAAATATAGTCTCTAGAGTAGCAGATACAAGAGAAGGAGGCCCAACTGGCCTACATGGACAGTTGGGCAATGGAATCTCTACAATGTAGGCAGCCGGCCAAATCCTACGCCCTATACCTTAGGGATAAATGGCTGCAATTTTAGATCAACACTTCGGCATAGAGGGGTATCACCCAAATCCAAAACCCCCAAAAATTCATGGCTTTATCTAACAACAGTTCGCCAGAAGACAAGGCCAAGCTATCAGAGTTCTAGCTTCATAATTTGTCCCTTCCCAACATGACCTCATGGGACCCAAACATAGCAGTAGGGGACATGCAGCTTATGGCCATGACCTCATGGCTAAACCGTGAAGAAAAGAGAGCAGTAGAGGTCAGAAATGTCATGTACCGGGAACTACAGGAACCACTGTTGATTAGAGCAGAGCCAGGGGACCCCTCAGCATTGATATCCGCCCACCAGCACCTAGAAAACAACTCTTAGGCCCTGCTAGAGTACATGGATCATCAAGCTCAGGCCATAGCACATTTTGAGGACATGGAGTGACTATTGGGGGACAACTGTGTTCATGCTTGCACCCGTAAGTGGAACACGTTGTCCCACAGCCTCAAAATCAGGGAATACCACACCCCAAGTAGAATGAGGGAGGCCTTGGCATGAGTGCCTCTCTACAAAAAGTCTACGTAGAATCTTGAGGCCAGATGGATAGGCCTCAAGTTAAGTCCACCTTTGCTTTTGGGGTTGCTAGAAGGAGGCACAGAAGAAGAGGAGCATAAGTAGTGGCAAGAGGTGGAAAGGAAGGCTGGATTCCATGATAGCGAAGAAGATATTACTTCAGAAGCCTCGGATGTGAGGGAGGCAATCAAAGAAATTAAGGACGAGGAGCTAGACTACTTTCTCAGAGGATGAGCAACCCATTTAGCAGGGGGTTGATGATGAGCCCCAAATTGGGTAACTTATTGGGCTCATTTTTCCTAATTGTCCTTGTTCAATCCTTGTTCAATCCTCCATTTTTCATAGATTATACATGTTTTTAGTATGTTTATGTCGTTTGAACGAATAAGGGTGGTCACTCTAGCTACGAGACTAATACGTGGTTATTTCAGGTTTTTTGGACAAATGTTCGAGCAAAACCAAGCAATCATGGGCTATGTGACAGCCAAGCTTGAGGTGAGGATTCGTAGGGGGGTTGTCTTTGACATTAAATGGCCCTTCCTCGGGATCTCCACCCTTAACTCTGAGCTCACAGGCCACCAAAATGGATCCTAAAGGCAGCCAAGCAGATTTTGGGAAAGGGACTGTCTACTATCAGTTGGGATAGCTGAGTCCCTTGAATTTAGGAGGCCTGCTAGGCCCCTCATGACGTATAAATAAGAAGGCCTCAGACTTCGTAGTTTACTTTTGAAACCATTGCATTTTTTGCACTATAGTGCTGTCACTTTCAACTCATTTGCTCTTAGCCATTGTGGCATAACTTTCAGTTGATGACTATTTTTTTATAATGACAAGCAGTCCTCTTTTGTATCAGCTTTGAGTTCTTTATAGGAGCCGTAGCTCTTAGGGTTGTGCCCAACCTGAGAGCCAAGGCCTCCTTTAATGTATTGTTATTTTTCCTTTATGCATCGTTGTTTCTCCTTTATGCATTTGCAAAATTATTTTTGATTAGGCACACTAAATTGTGATGATTAGCTAGGTCACTGTTGATGGTTAGAAAAGCTTTTGATGTTTAGATTAGGTCGGTAGGATATCAACAGGGAAAAAAGCTCCAGAAAAAGGCCAACGAGCACCTTTGGTTTCGCCTCTCCCTCATAGGATCAGGGGCTAGGATCAAAGTAACCTTGTTGTCCCAAACAAAAACACCATTTTTGCTTTTCCATGCAATCACTAGTGTACGGTTCTCGTTTTCAAAAGTTGGTTACATGTTCAGATCTTTGAAATGTTTCATTGCATAGTTAATATATATGGTTCCCTTGCAAATAAAGCATTTGTTCATTCACTTTACTATTAGCTGGATTAGATTAGGTTGGTATAACTAGGACTGTCATTACATGCAAGTCTTTGTTGGTTCAGTTGTAAATACACCGTGCAGAGCACCTATACCACTTCTTCATCCACCCAAACTTCATCAGAACCTTCTATTCCATCTCCTAACTGGGTTTCTCACCCCATGTTTGTCATCTTGCCCACATAACCCTACCTCTTCGTGCAACCATTGTTTGAGCCTTCTTTGAGCAAATTCAGCCATCTACACCTTCCCCCAACTCCATCCACCAGTCCCTGGACCACTTCAGACCCCTATCTACCTCCATACCCATTCCTTCATCTTTACTCACTCATCCATCCTCCAAAATCCCATTTCTAAACTTCCTGTAGAAATTCCTAAACATCCTGTAGAACCCGTGCAGACTTCTTGTAGAAGCTCACATATGAGGTTTCTTGATAGCCACAAATCTGTGAAACTCTCTCAAAGGGTGTTAGGGACACCTTAGGCCCTCTCTGAACCTTCCTGACCTCTTCCAAGCATTTCTCCTCATCTATCCACCTCCGCACAGTCAAGAACAGTGAAAGCCTATGCATGAGAAATTTGACGACCGATTCAAAAATACAAAAATATGTTTTCTTCAGATAGAGGTAGTCTAGACACGTGTATTTTACCTTCCTAGAAGTAATGGCATCTATTTTAGTAGCTTGTATTCTCTTCTTTGCATCAGTAGGACTAGCTGGTAGAATTAAGGTTTGCTAGGGTTTGCGCTTTCCTTTAGTTTTCAATTTCTTTTCGCAAGAAGATTAGCTTCCTTCGAGTTAGCTTCCATCCATCAGTTAACAAGCAAACCTCATAGAAGTTGGCTTGAGCCCTTAGTGAACTTGTGCTAGCTAACCAAGTGACAGTTGCGGCAAGAGCTAGTACTTGTGCATACAGTACTGTCGCTTCCAAGTTTGTTACGAACTACCGTGTTGATAAAAGTATAGAAGGGAGTCCCAGGAGTTGCAGCATTATTGCTGCAATAGTGGATCTTAGCGCTAGTCACCAACTTAGGGATGTTTTCTGCAATTTCTCTGATGCACTCCTCTGTGTCTGGAATATTTTCCTTAGTGATACTTCTGAAATGTTGAGTCAACACTTCTTCGATACTCTTGTGAGAGGTTTGGAGCTACCCTTTGTTATTAAAAATCATAGAGATTCTGTTGTGAGCCCTATTAGCTATAGTGGATTTATGAAAAAAATTAGTATTACGATCCCCTTCTTTGAGCCATTGAATTCGAGACTTTTTCCTCCAAAATATTTCCTATTGTTGGCAGAATTTCTCCCATTCTTGATGGTGTTTATCAACTTGCTCACTTTTTTCATTATCAAAACCCTTTGTGATCAATGCTTTATTGAGTTCCTGTAGTTAGGCTTCCACTGCCTTTTCTCCACAAAGTTGTGGCCAAAGACCTCCTTCTTCCATTCTTTGAGTCTGAATTTAATACGCTGAAGTCTTTTGTGTAGGATGAACATATTCATGTCGTGGATCTGCAGATCTTCTGTCCACCATGTTTCAATGTTGTTGATGAAATTGGGGTGGGACAACAAGATATTCTCAAACCTGAAGGGTTTGTTTTTTGGAGAACTAAACCCCTTGAGTTCTAATTGTATCGGCGAGTGATCATAACCTCCAAAGGGGAGAACCTTAGTTGTTATCTCTCTATTTGATAGCATAAGCTCCTCTGAGATAAAAAAAATCTATGTAACTTGGAGGTGACCTCAGCCTCACCTCCTCTTTTGTTGTTCCAAGTATAAAGGCCATTATGCATTGCCGATTCAACCAGATTCATATCATTTGTAAAGGTTTGGAACAATTCAGACTCTTTATTTAGCAATCTGATGCCTCCTTTTTTTTCTGAAAGTGATTTAATCATATTAAAATCTCCTCCCAAGACCCAAGGTATTTCTTCATGTCTTCTTCTGAGCTCTGCCAAGGAGTTTAGTAGTCTTAGTTTCTCATCTATTCTTTGTGGCCCATAAACATTTGTGGCGAGTAAAGTGTCCACAACTCTCACTAGTTTAAAAATTACAGAAAGATAATTTCTTGATGCATCCGCATCTAATATACTATTTCTATGGGGGTTCCATAGAGTGAATATGTCACCCACTTTGTTTTCTCCTTTCACTTCAAGAAACTCAAATCTGTACATCCATTTTCTATGTATTTTCTTTAACTTTTGAATGGAACATTTTGTTTCCTGAATAAAGATTATATCCAGTGTTGCTAGTTTCATTCTCTTCCCTAACATTCTTTGTTTTTTTTTACTGCCTAGACCTCTGATATTCCAAGATATGAAATTCATAATTAAAGATTTGTGAAAGAGTACCTGGTTAGGTCTTTCATCTTACCCGAATCTATCATTATCTTTCCACTCTGCATCAAGAACTCATTTTTATTTTTCCTGCCCCTATTCTTTCCTGGATTTCTAGATGCTAATCTTGGAGTTGATTTCATAGTTTACGCACCTTTGTGCTCCTACTTGTGAATACTTTTACCTTTATCCGACCCTCTTTCCTAGGTTTTCCATAAAAATAACTATTGTATCTGAGAGAATTCTTCCAGAGGTATTGATTGTATTCGTCCCTTGGATCCTTGCCTCAAGAATCCTTCCAGATCCAGTTTTCCTTGTCTAGAATTTCCTGTAATTCATGATCTTCCAGATCTATTTCGCTTTAAGTCATTTCCTAGCCCATTTCCATTTCTGCATCACTCATAGTAGTCTCATTTTGATGTACCATATCTTGAGAGTGTTTTCTATCTTCTTCCTTTTCTTTTTCATTAGGATCTTTCTCATGAGATAGATCATATTTCGTGTTTTCTTCATTCTCATCCAACACTTGAAACTTGTTCTGAATGACTTTCTGCCTTTCGTTTTGTTGTTGCTTCATTCCCTTTTTCCCCCCTTTACTTCTGCTTGCCACTTTCTGAAAGCTTTATGTATCCTTCAAATTATTGAGGTATTATTTGTTGTCTACTTTACCGAGAGGGAAATCTCTAAAGAGATGTCCATGTTCATGGCATATATGGCATCTGAATGGGATATGCTCATAGTCCACGGTCTGCACCCACTTGTCATCAAAAATTTCCAAATTAGCCTCATCCGGAAAAGCTTCTGATAGATCCATTTCCACACATATTCTTACAAAGGAAGTATATTTCCCTCTTCTTCTCGCTTCAGAAACTTTGACAAAACGTCCTAGTTTATTACCAATAGCTACTAGCGATTCAGTTTGCCAATAATCAAGAGGTAGAGAATATAGCCTTACCCATACTGGAACTGAGGTGAAGGTCTCCTGCTCTCGGATGAAGTTCATCATCCAAGGCCTCATATAGGGACCAACTGTTGCATAAAAGTAGGGTCCTCCTTCGAATATTTTGTCTTTGTCTTCAACGTTTGAGAACACGAGTGTGAAGAATCCCTTTGACCCAAGGTGTAGGTCAATGCTTCCTTTGGGCTTCCAATGATACTTGATCCACATTTGTAAAGCTTTTTCAGTGGGCCATAGTCCCATGAATTTATAAACAATGGCATAGTTTGCCATGTGTTCTCTGTATGCTTGCAGAGCAGGATCATTTAATATTACTCTTGGAGTGATTTCAAATTTAGGCTTGCATGGTCCCTTTTACCTTGGTTTTGTGAACGAAGAGTTTTGTCTTCTTCCTCCTTGTCCCTTATGCTACTGTTTACCTTGATCTTAGTCCCCTCTGTCCCCTTATCATCATCTCTGTTTTTTTCCCCAGTGACACCTTTGTTGTTTAAATGCATTGTTTTTCCTTTGCTGGATACCGCGTCCTTGTAGGAGGGAGCTGAGCTCCCTCCTTTGCTGCCCTCCATCAGAAACTGTCTCTGCTATCCTCTGAACTATCACCGCATGCTCCTGCTATTTTTCCTCCTCCTTAGCCAAGTCTCCATCCAAAATGCACTAAATTAACTCCCACTATTTTCGAAAAAACTCATTATGGTTGGTCCACTATCATTTTGCAAAGGGAAAATCAATTTTCTCCACTTATAAAGGGTCATCACTCACTCTTATTCACTTCCAATTTTCCCATTTAAATTTCCAACACTCCATCTCATCTAATCAAGGCGATTATTTCATACAATGAGAGTTTTTTTCATCCATAACTCGAGTTCTCAAACCGTGTTACGCAAATAACTATGTTTCTACTATGCATATACCACAAAGCTCCTCCATTAGCTATCCAAGGTTGTGATCACCCCGAAATAGTTTCCTCCATCATTTTAACATTGTTCTACTTCTAATACATTTTGGTGGTCTATCTTAAGGTTTAAATCTTGTCTCATTCCTCTATGTTGTGCTTGTTATGCCTCATGTCTACTTCCTCGGGTTTTTGGAATATCGTTAACAAGGTTTTCATTACTTTCATGTCAAAGGGCTCCTAAAATCTATATCCATCTATTTTTACACCATCATATATCCTAAACTAACCCTCCTAGACATTCTCCATCAAATCAACTCTCAAAATTCATCAATTCTACCTAAACCGTGGATAAACTACACCTTTTAAACTACACGTCTCTCTTTTCCTTATTTGGAAACCTTCCACTCACCCAAATCCTGTAATTCCACTTTTCTTAACTTCCTAAACTCCCTCACTATCCCCTCAAATTTTCTTGGAATTTTTTCATATCCCTATCCCCCTCATTTCCCTAAAACTCCACACATTTATTGACAATTGCGTTTTTTCTCATAGTCAAACCCTAGTTTCTATCCTAAGAGCTAAATGTTGACATGGAATCTGAAAACTGTGAACAAAGGAAGCATAGGGGTGTACATGTGACCGTACATGAACCTGCATCAACCCATGAGGTCTACTCATCTCCCTTCATTATAAAATCATTTGAAGATGCACATTATATTACATTTTTCCAAAGAATTGAAGAATTGCAGTATCACGACCAATGGACTAGTGCTTTTGCCACCAAACTTAAAAAGAACAAAGTGACCATAGCATGAGCTTAATTCAATGTTTCTTGCAAAATTATCTCTGCAGCTGCAGGGATTCCATATGCTCGAGAGATTTGGTTGAAGAGAGAATACCTTGACCTTCAAAATTACAAGAAGTACCTAAAGGAACCATACAAGGTAGCTTCAACATATATTTTTCCATTCAAGCATTTTTTGGATAGATATACCCCTCTGATGAAAATGATCATGAAGAAATTCACATGTGAGAGTAAATATTCTAGGGTGTATAAGTAACAGATGAAGGTTTTGATGAATTTCACTAATGTTCAGCAAATCAATTTGTCTCATTATTTGTACAAAAGTGTGATTAAAATGAGAGAAATGGTGCAAAAGCTCAGAGAGAATCACCATACTAGTTTGTTTCATCATGGCTTAGTGAAAGTGCTAGCATTTCATGAGTTAGCACAAGAAAATCTCTCTTGGGATCACTTTTCAAGTTGATCTTTTCCTCCATATTCTTCTCCTAGGTCTAGTGGTTAAAAAGCACCTTCAAGATCATGAGTGCGGTAAGAGGTTGCTTCTTGAAGCAGACCAACCTAGACGAAGGACAGGGTAGAATTATTTGAGACATATGTGAGAGGTGATAGGCTTGTGTTTTCTCAAAGGATTATTGAAAGGGCCAAGCCTACAACATGTGAACAAACAATTTTCTCAAAGCATGAGGAGTCCTCTCATCGAGGTACAAATATGTCAGATATGGAGAAAGTATATTAGGATAGAATTGAAGATGAGATCATAAGGGATAAGGAGGCTAAGATCAAGAGGTTGGAAGGAAAATTGGTAGAGGTAAATACTCTAATAACATTCTTGTAACAAGAGAATATGCAATTGAAAGTGAACCAAATGATCCAAGATAAACGAGGAGTTGTTTCAAGGAAGGAAGATGCAAGGGCGAAAGCAGTGGCTAAAATGAAAGTGTTAAAAGGTAAAGGAAAACAAAGTACATTAGGGAGACCAAGAACAAGATCATCTAAGATAGCACTTGAGCTACAAAGTGAGGTTTCTCCACCAAAAGAAGAGATTATGGTAGATGACCTAATCATTATAGAAATCAATGAAGATAGGGTATATTGGCTTGATAAGATCAATGGACACCTTGAGAAGCTCCTCAGGAAGGAAAACATGTCCAATAACTTTCCAAGGCATATGGTTATGCATGACTACACAATAAACAAAATATCCCAAGTTAGAGTCAAGCATTTGAAGAGCAAGCTCAACGAAAACCTAACAGGCCAAATGGAAAAAGGGAATCTCGATTTACTCTCTCACGCCTCCCTCATGGCATAACATATCATATTATAACAAATCATATTATGAGGAATAGTAGAGATCAAATTGGTAACCAAGGTTTTAAAGTCATGTTGTTTATTTCATTTTCTCAAAATAAATACCATCATCAAATCATAAAACTAAAGTGTCATGTCCAAGTAAAAATGTTACTGTGGGTCCACTATCATTTTGCAAAGGGAAAATCAATTTTCTCCACTTATAAAGGGTCATCACTCACTCTCATTCACTCCCTGTTTTCTCATTCAACTTTCCAACACTCCATCTCATCCAATCAAGGTGATCCTTTCATGCAAAGAGAGTTTTTTGCATCAATAACTCGAGTTATCAAACTGTGCTACACAAATAACTATGTTTCTGCTACACATATACCATGGAGGTGCTCCATCATCTCTCCAAGGTTGTGAGCCCCCTGCAGTTGTTTCCTCCGTCATTTTAACATTGTTCTACTGCTAATACAGGTTGGTGGTCTATCTTAAGGTTGAAATCTTCTCTCATTCCTCTCAACTATGTTTGTTATGCCTCATGTCTACTTCCTAGCATTTTTGGAATATAGTTAACAAGGTTTTCATTATTTTCATGTTAAAGTGCTACTAAAACCTATATCCATCTCTTTATACACCATTATATATCCTAAGCACACCCTCATAGACATTCTCCATGAAATCCACTCTCAAAATTCATCATTTCTACCTAATCCCTAGACAAACTACACCTTTTAAACTATAGGACTCTGTTTTCCTTGTTTGGAAACCTTCCACTCTCCCAAATCATGTAATTCCACTTTCTCTAGCTTCTTAAACTCCATCACTATCCCCCAAAATTTTCTTGGAATCTTTTCATTTCCTTGAAACCCCCTTACATTTATTTACAATCCTGCGTTTTCGCATAGTCAAAACCCTAGTTTCTATCCTAAGAGCTAAATGTTGACATGGAATCTGAAAACTCTGAACAAAGGAAGCATAGGGGTGGACATGTCATCAAACATGAACCTACATCAACCCATCACATCTTATCATCTCCCTTATTTAGAAAATCATTTGAATATGAATGTTGCCTTACATTTTTCCAAAGAATTGAAGTATCATGACCAATTGACTAGTGCTTTTGCCACCAAAATTAAAAAGGACAAAGTGACCATAGGAGGAGTTTAATTCACTATTTCAAGGAAAATTATCTTTGCAACTGCATGGATTCTAAACATTGGAAATATTTTGTTCAAGAGAGAATACCTTCACCTTAAAAATTATAGGATGTACGTGAAGGCACCATACAAGGGAGCTCCAACATATATTTTTCCATTCAAACATTTTTTTGGATAGACATACCCCTCTCATGAAAATGATCATGAAGAACTTCACATGTGAGAATAGATATTCTAAGGTGTGTAAGTACTACATGAAGATTTTGATGCATTTCTCCAGTGTTCAACAAATCAATTTGTCTCATTATTTGTACAAAAGTCTAATTAAAATGAGAGAAAAGGTGCAAAATCTCAGAGAGAATCACCATACTAGTTTGTTTCTTCATGGCTTAGTGAAAGTGGTGGCTTTTCATGAGTTAGCATAGGAAAATCTATCTTCGGATCACTTTTCAAGTTGATATTTTCCTCCATCTTCTTCACCCACGTCTAGTGATGAAACAACACCTTCAAGCTCACGAGTGTAGTAAGAGGTTTCTCCTTCAACCAAACCAACCAAGAGGAAAGACACAGGACAATTGTCTGAGACAAACGCAAGAGGTGATATGCTTATGTTTTCTCAAAGGATTGTTGAAAGGGCCAAGCCTACAACATGTGAACAAACAGTTTCCTCACAACATGAGGAGTCCTCTCATCGAGGTAAAAATATGTCACATATGGAGAAAAAATATGAGAATTGAAGATGAGATCATGAGGGATAAGGAGGCTAAGATCAAGAGATTGGAAGGCAAATTGGTAGAGGCAAATTCTCTAATAACATTCTTGTTGCAAGAGAATATGCAATTGAAAGTGAACCAAATGATCCAAGATAAATAAGGAGTTGTTTCAAAGAAGAAAGATGCAAAGGGAAAAGAAGTGGCTAAAATGAAAGTGTCAAAAGGTAAAGGAAAACAAACTACATTAAGGAGATGAATAAGAAAAGCATCAAAGACAGCCCTTAAGTTAGAAAGGGATGTTTCTCTACCAAAAGAATAGATTATGGTAGATGACCTAATCAATAGAGAAATCAATGAAGGTAAGGTATATTGGCTTGATAAGAACAATGGACACCTTGAGAATCTCCTCAAGAAGGAAAACATGGCCAATAACGTGCAGAGGCATATGGCTATGCATTACTACACAATAAACAAAATATCCCAAGTTAAAATCAAGCATTTGAAGTGCAAGCTCAAGGAAAACCTAATAGGTCAAAAGGAAAAAAGAGAAGCTCTATTTTCATTCTGAGGCCTCCCTCATGGCATTGCATATCATATTATACCTTCACTCTGTAATTTTGAGAAGATTTGGAATTTTTTTGTCATTTTCAAAATTTTGGTGATTTTTGACTGTTTTAAAAACATAGTGAAAGTTATAAGCGTAGTGCCTTGGGGCTACAATTTCATATCATATATCCAAATGCCAAAAACTTTATATCCCTATATAGATATTGACGTAAGGATCTCATATATCTCCTTTTTGAATCATGTTAACAAACTCATTAGGAGAAAAATAAGTAAAAAGGTCTCTTTCTACCACTATTTGAAGGAGGAGCTGCACTTATATAGCCACCTTAGGAGAATCAATTTTTGAAGGCCTTCCTATGGGTCATTTGCAAAAATTCAAGTTATTCCAGAAACAAGACAAGAAATTTTAGTTCACCATTCTCTTAGTTTTAAAAATTGATTTCTCGAAGGCTTCCAATTATAGATCAATGCGCTAAGCTTATAAGTGTCGCTAGCTTTTTGAGTTCATTTGTCTTTTTGAGTTCATTTTCGTGAGATCTTGGTTTTGTGATGTAATTTTGATATTTTAAATACTTCATGATGTAGTTATGGAATAAGTTAGCGTGATACTTTGCTTTTGTGCTTAATTAGGCCTCATAAATGAATCAAAACTGAAATGAAAGTCCAAGACAAGAGTTTTTGTTTGACCTTCTCACTCTCTCTTGTTGGTTAAGAGATTCTTGGGAATTGTTCCACCACTTAGGGATTCCACCCTTGAAGGTGGGGAAATGGCTGGTTTGAGTTTATCATTTCTCATTTAATGAGAAGGGTTGGACTTGAAATGATGGGACTTGTATATTTATGCTTTCGTAGAGTTAATAAAGGAGCAATTGCAACTATTTTTCAAGAATACTTGTTCAATGAGTTTGTGGTGTTGTTTCCCTTCTCTATCACTTTCTTATTTATTGATGAATCCATATCTCTTAACATGTTTATCTTTCTTCATGTGATTTTACTACTTACAATCATATAGGAATAATTATTTTATTCAAAGC
>APFE030867980.1:0-34768 GCA_000404065.3 Pinus taeda | reverse complement strand
TAGGTAAGGCAAGAAAGGAAGCCAAGGAGGCTCCTATTGAAAAGTAAAAAGGAGGCCAAGAATCGCTTGCTAAAAAGGGAAAAAGAGGCCAAAGGGTATGTGGAAGAAAACATGATTCATATGCATAGGAAGAAGACTTTGGGTATGCAAAGGAATATATTAGAGGATGAGAGGATCCTAGTAACATTTCTTCCATTAAGAACAGGGCAGATTCAACACAGGGGGAAAGAATCCAAGAAATTCCTTTGGAAGAGTAAGGAAATTGAAAGAGGAAACTCAATAGAGAGGGAAAACTTAGACTGAAATAGACCATGTGGTGGAGCTGGAAGGGTTTTCTAGTGAAGGATAAAGAGCAGTGGAATGTCAAGTACTAGTGAAGCCACCAAGAGTGGATGTATTAGACTAAAGAAGCCATTGGGAATTGTGTTGATTTTTGAAGCTAACAGTCAGGAAATAAGGATACTTAGTACTTGGAGTGGCTAAGAAAAGACCAAGTGTGTCCCAACGCTAGGTACACTGGTTCTTGCACTTTCGAAAGAAATGAATACCGAGGGTGATATTATACTCCCGTGGTAGTTTTTCCATCTAAGGAACCCTCCCATGTTAAACTCTTATCCTCCTACGGTTTCTTTAGGACTGAAAAAACAACCTAATGTGGCTAGCCTTTGCAACCATTGCTAAGCTTGTGGTATGAATAACCTACTTATTTATCAGTAGATTATCATTGAAGAACCTTTCCATATCTACATATTGAGCTCTCCTCATCCTCTGGTTTTCCTAAGGGTTAAGGAATCCACCAAGTGTGGATTTCTCTAGGAAACCATTAAGATGTTTGTGAACTGAAGAACTTACTAACTCATCGATAGTTTGTCCACTTAAGAAACTTCCCATATTGACATACAATCTCTCCCTCAATCACTAAGATTGGCTTTTCTTATGGACTGAAGAAACTATTGGGAAGCTTGTGGATTGAGGTACCCACTAAATTATTAGTGGTTTTTCCTATTGTTGAACCTTCCTATTTTATGTTGAAAATATCCTGGTGGAGTAGATATGTGAATTCTCTATATTTATAAATGACCCCTACATTGAATCTAATTGAGTAAAGGTTCGATGATATGACAGTGGGAAATGTTGTTGAGAACAATTGGGGGAAGTGTGTCCCTATGCATTTGATTACATGAAATTTGGCTGGAAAGGTCGGATTACCTTGGGAGGCCTTGTTTCAACTGGAAGCATTATCTTTATTTCATTGAGCACTCCTCCTTAATTTATGGAATCTGGCTCAGTGATGACCGCTACATGTAACTATGGTTGTATCTTGTCTGTGATTGGTTGGAGAGTTAGAGTCATATTCTCAGTTGCTAGATCTATTATAAGATAAGTGCACTCTTACATTTTGTTATTGTGGCTATTATCATGTTTTTTTATTGCATCAGAATATTTTTATGAGAAGTGTTGCTTCCTTCAATAAATGATGAATGTTAATGATTTGTGTAAATATATTATTGAATGGTTCATCTCTTATGGATATTCTCAACTAGAAATAAATCAAGATGGCTAGAGCATGAAGATATGTAAATATTTGTTAATGAAAAATTACTCACACTAACATCTTGGTATATTTGGTCATTGTGTTAATAACTAGCACATGTTAACAATAAGGAATGTGGAATTCCTGTGTAGAAATGTCCTTGACTATACTCCTTCGTAAATGGTTTATTACTGTAATTAAATTAAATATATGGATTCATCTATTTGACCTAAGTATGAAGAGATATATGATCGTTGTCAATTAATTGAATGACTTCATGAAAATTATGAGACCATTGGACCTTGGTTTACAAATTGTAAGCTCATGGGGATTATAAAATTATATATATATGTGTGTGTGTGTGTGTGTGTGTGTGTGTGCTTCAGTGTAAAGGTTAAGTTAGGCCAAGTCTTAAAAAATCTCAAGAGGGACAATATCATTTTACACACACAGACACAGATACATACATACATTACATATATATATATATATTTATATAATATTATTTATTATATATTATATTATAATTATTACACACATGCAGGTCATAGGCCAAGGGGCTTATGAGCCTATATATATGATAGGCCAAATGTTTGTCATAAACCCTATAATTTGATCAAAACCACCCTAGAGAAGATATGGGACTGATCCCTTGAGAAACCTTAGAGTTCAAGCCTCATGCGTATTTATGCACATAGTCTTAGAGTGTATAGGTTGAGTCTCAATACACTAAGGGCTTGGGGACAAAGTAATTATAAGAAGCGTGCAATAAACCACCATGATCAAGCTTTGAGGTGTGGAGAAAATCCCAATATGAATAAATTTCCTATGTAGAGGGGATGAAATAAGATGGCCTAGAGAAGCCCTAATGGTCGAATATCACATATCAACTGATTGAGTGTTGTGTCCAAGCACTTAAGCACATGAAATTTGGGTCATCGATGAGAAATTTTCATTATTGTCAAATGAACCTGGGACTTTCCCCTATATTTTTTGGTACTCAAAAGTTTTCAATGGAAGGTTGGACAAGTCCCACCAAGATTTGGATGTCATGGCAGCATGGCATGGTGGTCCTCACCATAGGTGCATATATCTACAAAGTTGAAAAAATCCCCAATTCGCATATAATGTAAAAGGCATGAATGATAGCCTTAGAGACTTATCTAGGTCCTATGTTACATGGAATATGCGACACGGGATGACATCTCTTTGACACTTAAGATTGGTGATGTGACCTCATATCCTGCTCTCCTAATATTTTGGATGGAGCATGTGGCAGAACCCACCAGGATTTAAGTCCTCAGGTGATCTTTTGTGTGGTCGCATTTCACTGGGACAAGAACTATATGTGGCATAAATGAATTATCTATAAGTCAAATCGGTTCTGAAGTTCCAATATTAAGCATATATCACCATGTAATCCTAGGAGGATTGTCCCATGCAGTTTTTATGGGGAGTAGGATGGGAATTCATCCAGGATTATATGCAACAAAGTGATGTGACCATGGAGGGCCTACACACACACACACACACACACACATATATAATTTTTAGTTGCAGGGACCTTAAAAATGAGTTTATATGTGACCTCGTACTAGAAATTTTATAGCTACTCGTTGGCATGATATGGCATGTGATTTGACATCCATGTGGGCGCTGCATGGAAGGTTAAGCTAATATGGTTCAATATAATTATCCTATACTTTAATTTTCCATTTATTTCAATACATCAGTTTGATTGAGATGAATTTGGTGTCATTGGAAAAGTTTCAACAAGGAAAACACAATGGAGTTACATTTTAAGTTTTAAGGAAATAATTTTTTTTGAAATTTAAATATTGTTCCCATAATGTGACAATTGGAGTCGCGTCAGCTTAGTAATTTCCTCCTAACCTTAGTCAGAGTTAGGGTTAGTAGGGGTATGTTACATTATCCTTTTCTACATGTGCACTTCTGACATCTCTATTAGTGTTGCAACCTACTTTCTTATATGGATTTTCTTGGATTACTTTTTCATCCTATTATTTTTCATTTTCAAATCCATAAACAAAAGATCCTTAATGATTTCTCGTGTTTATATGGGAATGAAATACATCTTCCTCTTTTTATGCAACCTCTTCCCTCATGAATAATTTTTCTTGAGTTGGAACATCTCATGGGAGGCATGTGACCAATAGAACTCACACATATCCTACGCAAGGTTGTATGTATTATTATGGTTTTCCCAACCAATATGGTAGCACATAGAATTTCGAATGTTGTTAAAGGTGTCTCCATTCCACCATTGAAGGGGGAAAATGTGGAAATTTAACTCAAGTAGGAAACATTTATGGAGCATCATTTTCTTCTTTAAAAATTTGACTCCATCAATTTATATACAAACCCTAGATTATATATATAATTTTTAGTTGCGGGGACATTAAAAATAAGTTTATATGTGACCTATTACTAGCAAGTTTGTAGCTACCACTTAGCATGACATCGCATGTGATTTGACATCCATGTGGGTACCACATGGTAGTTTAAGATAATATGGCTTAATATTATTAGCATATACTTTAATTGGTCATTTATTTCAATATGTAAGTCTAATTGAGATGAATTTGGTCTTGTTGGAAAAGTTTCAACCAGGAAAACACAATGGAGTTATCCATTTTATGTTTTATGGAAGTCAAAAAATATTGAAAATTTAAACACCATTTCCATAATGTGAAAGTGAGAGTCGGTTTAGCTTAGTAATTGGCTCCTTACCTTAGTCAAGGTCAAGCTTAGTAGGGGTACATTACATTATGTTTTTCTACATGTGCGCTTCTGACATCTCTATTATTGTTGCAACCTACATTCTTATATGGTTTTTCATCGATTAATTTTTCACCCTTTGATTTTTTATTTGCAAATCCATAAACCAAAGATCCTTGATGATTCTCGGAATTTATATGGGAATTAAATGCATCTTCCCCTGCTGATGCAACCTCTTCCCCCATGACTAAATTTTCTTGAGTTGGAACATCTAATGTGAGGCATGCCATTTTTCCCATAGAACGCACACATACCCTACACAAGATTGCATACTTACTTATGGTTTTCCCAATCAATATCGTAGTCCATATCATTTCCAATGTTGCTAAGGCGTCCCCATTCCATTAGTGAAGGAGAAAATATGGAAATTTAACCTGAGTAGGAAAAAATTATGGAGCATCATTTTCTTCTTTTAAAAATGGACTCCACCAATTAAGATACAAATCCTAGTTCCTCATAAAATATGGCCCATTTTGGAAAATTAGATTTTAAAATACTCTCTTTTCATAGAGGAAAGAAAAAAATCCCTCCCACAAAAGGAAAAATAAACCTTTCCTTCAATCATATGTCTCTACTTTTAATCCACCGAAAGATTCAGAGAGTGTAGTGACTACTTTAAACCCATAAATTTTGCAATCAAGGTTCTCTTTGCTAACCTAAGTTCCATTATGCAGGATTAATCAACATGAGCCACAATTTTTGGCAATCATCCAATTTCTTCAAAGATCAAACCAACTTGGTGCATTGGAAGCTTAGACTATTGAAAGCTAGTTATTGAAAGCATCAATATCAAGATCAATCAGAGGTGGAGGATCAAGCCCTCCAAAACCTGAGAGAATCAATAAAGCAGCTACAATTTCTTCAATTATTTTCCTAATCACTCTTCACTAAGACAAAAAGATAAATCACAAACATTTTCAAAGAAGTTTTTCTTCAACAAATTAATAACATTTCTATTATTTTCATAACCATTTAACAATCATAACAATATTTAATATAAAAATTAATCAAAATACACAAAATCCTATTCTCTATGTTCACTTCTTAATAGTTTATTTCCTTTCGATCTTTGTCCAAATCTTTTCACTTCTCCTAAATCTTCCCTCTATACCACTTTTCTATCACCTTACTAGCTTCTTGAAAAATAATTATGGGAATGCTAAATATATAATAAAATATTCTCCCTCCCATGTAACATTAATAAACCATGCATGAACTTTAATCAATGAATTTCATTGTTTAGTATATTATATAGGATCATTGTTTAGTATATTATATAATCCTATATCTTGCTAATGGAATCATATTTTAAATGAGATGAAATTTCCTCCCTTAATAAAATATAGTTAAATTTTAAAGAAAAAAATTAAAAAATCGAATGAAAACTAAATTACAATCACACTGTTTCTTCTTCCTTCTTTAATAAAATATAATTAAATTAGAAGGAAAAAATTAAAAAAAATAAAAATAAAAATTAAAAGTACAATTATATTTTTTCTTGTTTTATTGCATTAATTGTACATTAATTATTTATAATATTATTTTAATAACTATCATATTTCATAATGTTAGTAATTTAAAAATGTGTGTAGCTTAGTAGTGCATAATTATTATGAGTTATAACTACTATGTAATAATGTAGTCCAATAATGCAAAATAGTATATTAATCAGTTAAATAGAAGATTTAGCATTCTTACTAATTAAGCTACAACAATTTAAGTTGAGGTAAATATCATGAAAAGACAATTACAGATGATTTTAGCTAATATTTAATATATAAAAAGTGCAAAGTATAAAACTATACCAATATTTATAGTTTTTAATATGATTCTCAAACTCACTTCACTCTTCTACATAGGATCATTTTTAACATTACAATATGTCAAGATGATAACTATATATATTAACTAGTATAAAATTGGTGAATATAACTCACATGCTTCATTTGTATCTACCAACCATTATAATTATATATAATAATAAAAATAATATTAAAAAAAATATTACAACCAAAATTAATAGTATTATCCTTCTTATAATAATAATTAATAAAAAAATCCATTATAATTATTTTAAATTAATAATAATTATTATTAAATAGTTATTAGTATTGACCATATTATTATTATTAGAATTATTATTAAATAATTAAATAATAATAAATTAATTTTAAATTCAATGATATTAAATATTAAATCCCTTAATAATTTAATTAAATAATAAAGGAAAACATAATATTGTAACTAAAAATATTAATAATAAATAATTTAATCAAAATATTAATACAAATCATGAATAACTTATTTTATTAAAAAATAAATCATAATATTTTCACATGTCATGTTGACAACAGTTGAACCATAATTGATGTAGCGCAATCACATCACATTAATAAATGTTGTTAATATATGTTAAGGTGGATATCATATCACATGCACAACTATATTAACAAATGTGGTTGATAGGCTCAAGGTGTATAATTATTATATGATTATTATGATTATTATTATTAATAATATTACTAATTAATACTACTGCTATTATTAATTAATATTGTTAATTTTCTTAATTCATATTATTATTATTTTTTCACAATGCGACATTGAACTATGGTTGTCCATAATTAATATTATAAACCTTATGAATAATATTATATCCTAGGTATATGAAACCTTAGATTGATAAATCGAAGGGATTAATTATAAAACCCCAAGGTACTATAAAGCCAAAGGAATAATATTTAACCTAATGAATGAATATTATAAACCAAATGTATATAAACCCTAGGATAAATATTATAAACTTATGGGAATAATAAGCGAAAGGGATTAATACTATAAACCCAAGGGAATAATATTAAACTAAATGGATAAATAGTATAAAACCAAGGTATATAAACCCTAAGATAAATATTATAAACCCTAAATGATATGAATGATCTGGACTTATCACGGAGTGGTTGAGAGGATCAAAAAAATGCTCAAAGTTCAAGAAAATTCTCAAAACTAAAATTTGTTCGCTGTTTTTGAAACTAGCTTCATTCCATAGATTCCTTCGTTCTAAATCTAACGCAACTTGAACGGGTGAAATTTGAGTTCATATGAACAATTATGTAATGTCAAAGATTAGGTTCAAACAACGCAAAATGTGAAAGGTTAGATGGTCAAAGTCAATGCATGCAAATCAAAGCTCTAGGCTTAGGGTTCCAGCTAACATGTGGCACTTCCATAGCTTGACAAGTGTCATTACATGGTTTGTTTATTTTGGCCCTATTAGAGGGTGACACGTGGCCTCATGAGATTGGTAAAAAAATTGTTAAGAAAATCGATGAAAAGTCAATGTATGCATATCAAAGTTCCAGGCTTAGGGTTCCAGCCGACATGTGGTGCTTCCATAGCTTGACAAGTGCCTTTACATGGTTTTTTGATTTTTCCCTATCAGAGGGGTACATGTGGCCTCATAAAATTAGTAAACAATTATTAAGAAAATCGATGAAAAGTCAACGTATGCACATCACAGTTCAAAGGTTCCATCCGACATGTGGCACTTTCATAGCTTGACAAGTGTCGTTACATGATTTGTTGATTTTAGCCCTATCAGAGGGTGACACATGGACACATGGCAGATTAGTAAAAAATTTGTTAAGAAAATCGATGAAAACAATGAATCCAACACCTTATTATTGAGCCGTAAAAGTGGCCTGATAATGAACTCTCTGCCCTATATATTTATGGGCTAAGGTTTTTGTATTTATCAGACAAAAAATCCCTCTCTATTAAAGACTTGACCTAGAGAGGTAGGCTAGAAGATAGTCGAACTCCATTATCAATGTGCTAGTATCTTTTTCTCTTATGTGGTTTATTATTAATGTTTATTTTGCTGCAATTTTCCTTTCAAGTTTCCTATCATAGTTACTTTAGGCTCTTTTTAATGATTCTTTTTAATTACATGCATACACTTATAAAAAGTTAATAAACCACTATCATTTTCAATCAGGATTTCAGGTAAATTGGTATTAGAGTAGTTATTGATAGTATGGTTTAAGTCTCCATGAGAACTAGGAGAAAATTGAGAGATGGTGAAGGAGAACTTGTTGAAGGAGATCCAAAAGTTGGCTCAAGTAGAAGGAAAACTCGAGGAGAAGAGATGGCTGAAAAAGGAATAGGTGATCCTCCTTTTAGATCTCAAGTATAGTATGTGGATTCTTTTGTGACCTTGTGAGCCATGGTTGAGGAAATGTACCATGAATTCAAAAAGGAAAACAAGGAAGATAAGCCTAAAGATGTGGAAGTTGAGGCTTCACATTCTGAAAAGCATAAAGATGAAGGACCATCTAATTAAGGTAAAAATATAGAAACTGGCAATGATAAGAAAAATATTATTGCTTCTCTTTTTGATGGTCAACCTAAATTGTCTTCTCCAAAACCTTTGCTTAAATTAGATGTGAAATTTGACTTATCCATGCATAGTGGTGAAATCAATGGTAAGAAACTTGAAACTATATTAGAGAGATGGAGGTTTATTGTAGTGTGGAATAGATTTTTGATGATGTGGTCAAGATTTGATTGACTTTGCTTCATCTAGAAGGCACCGCACTCATCTAGAGGGAGAGTAAGTTACAACATGGGACTCAACGGATTGGTAAGATTTTTTCATCATGGGGTGATTTTGTTTCTGCGCTTAAAAATCAATTCTACCCATTGGGATATAAGGAGAAAGCCTTAGTAGAATGGAAAAGCCTTAAAGTTAAGAAAGGACAATCAGTGGAGGAATACATAGATGAATTTTGCAAGAAGGAATTAATGCTTAATATTCCCATATATACAGAAGAAACTCTAATGAAATATATAGGGGGATTACCTAAATATATTCTTAATATTGTATTCATGTTTAGTCGTACAAACCAGGATGAAGTGGTTATTCAATCAACTTACATTAAGGCATGAAAAACTAGAGTTCGTGTATCATCAGAATCAATGTCCAAAAAAGAGGGAAAATTCAAGAGGACAAATTCCATTCAATGGAAGAGGAGCAACTCTCTTGCAAGAATTGGAAGAATTAAGGGCATGATGAAGAACATTGCTGGAAACTACACCCTAACAAGCAACCAAAGTTATTTAAAGGAAAGAAGGGAAAGAAAAATGTTGCAGTGATAATAGTGCCTACATATTGGGGTTCAGAATCAGGTGATGAGGCTTAATTATCGGAGGTTTGGGAGGTAAAACTAATGACAACAATGATTCTGATAGTTCATGTGATATGGAAAAAAGAAAATTACTTCATATAAGGGTCATTATGAAGCATACTAATCTCAACACATTTTTAGATAGAGGGCCTAAATCTAATATAATTTATGAGGAAGTGGTTAAGTACTTGGGATTAAAACTAAAAATCATCATAGACCTTACACATTAAATGGGATGAGAAAAAAATCATAAATTTCCAGTAAATAAGAAATGTACCTTACAATTTGCAACCACGTCTCAGTTTGTCGATGATGTCATATTAGATGTAGTGCCGCTAGATACATGTGGAACGCTCTTAGGTAGCCCTTATTTATATGGTCGAAAGGTGATTTTCTATAGGGAAGAGAATCAATATCATTTCTTTAAAAGGGGAATTGAATATATTGTGCATTCTCATCCTATAAAGGCAACAAAATCTTTTCAAACAGTGGAATAATTAAAGAGGGAAACTTATGCAAGTAAACTATGTTTATACCATCAACGACACTTAAGCATAAAAAAATTAAAGAAAAGAAAAAAAAACGTCCTTAAGGAATATCAAATTGTACAACAAGTATCATTCCATGATAATTTGAGTTGTGTTACAGATATGTAGAGTCTGCCGAATACAATTTCATTTAAGTATGTTCAGTGTTGTTACTCAACTTTCCTTTTTTCAACAGTATGTGGGTTATAACAAAAAACATGTATGTAGTTATATATGTAAAATGGTACAATGTGCTTTGTAATTTTTATGGCCATTGATGATTGTGTGGATGAGTACATGAAAAGATTCAAAATAGGTTGGCCCAAAGATACCAGGCAAGTGGCAAGACATTGTCCTCACCTTCAGAAATTTTAGACAACATTTTGGTGGTCTAAAAGGTCTTAGTGGGTAGGAATGATCTGAATTATCCAGAATGATCAAGGAGTGATCCAGAGAATAAAAAAATGCCCAAAGCTCCAAAAAATGCTCAAAAATCAAAATTTCCATATGCTTTTGAAACCTGCTTCATTGTGTATATTTCATTATTTTGAATCTAACACAACTTGAACGTAAAAAATCCGACCTCATATGAAGAAGTCATGCAAAGTCAAAGTGTAGGTCCAAATAGGGAAAAAAAGTCAAAGGTCAACTGGTTGAAGAATTTTTACATCTACCTCTTATGATTTTTGAATTTTTTAATAAAAATGCCTCCCCATTAATGACTGGGCCCAAACAGGTACGCTTGAAGATAGACGAACTATGTTGTCAATGTGTTGGTGTCCTTTTCTTTTGTGTGATTTATTATTGATGTTTATTTTGCTGCAATTTTCCTTTGAAGTTTCCAATGAAAGTTAATTTAATATATTTTTAATGGATTTTTTTAATTATATGCATACACTTTTAAAAAGTTAATAAACTAGTATCAATTTTGATCAGGATTTTAGATTGCTAAAATAAACATGGTTGACCAATGTTCACCACGATTGATTTTCATATTGATATAATCTTTGTCGCAATTCGAAGTTGGACTATGGTTGACCATGTTTGATTTTCATATTGATACATCCTTTGTCACAATATGACGTTGGACAATCATTGACCATGGTAGGCTTTCTTATTGAGCCAATCTATGTTACAATGCAAAGTTGGGCAATGGTTGACCATGGATGACCATGGTTGTCACAATGTGATTTTGGACCAAGAGACAATATTTTTCACAAATTGACCATGGTTGACCATGGTTGACAATGGTTGATTTTGATATTGAGACAATATTTATCAAAATGTGACATTGGAACATGGTTAACCATCGTTGATTTCCATATTGAGAAAATCCTTATCACAATGTGACATTGGACCATGATTTATTTTAACATCGAGGCAATCTTTGTTATAATACAACAGTGAACCATGATTGACCATGATTGATATTTATACTAAGAAAATCCTATGATACACCCTGAGATAAATATTATAAACCATGGTATAAAAAACCTATGCTAAATATTATAAACACTAAAAGAAATATGGTTGAACATGGTTGATTTATATTTTAGAACAATATTTATTGTAATATGACATTGAACCATGGCTCACCCTTAGGTTTATAATACCTTAGGGTTTTAGAATTAATCCCTTGAGTTTATCAATCTAAGGATTAATCCCTTGGGTTTGATATTATTCATTTGTGTTTATATTCCCTTGGGTTTATAATATCGTTCCCTTGGGTATATTAATATAAGGGTTCATATTCCTATTGTATAATATTATTCATAGAGTTTTTAATATCAATCGCTCCGGCATATTTATCTATGGGTTCATATTCCTAGGTTATAATTTTATTCATAGGGTTTATAATACTAATCCCTTAGGTTGAATATAAATCATGATCAGCCAAGGGTTTATATACCTTGGATTTATAGTATTAGTCCCTTCAGTTTAATATTATCCGCTTGGATTTATAATGCCTTGTAATTTTACTATTAACCCATTAGGTTTATTATTTCCCCAAGTTTATAATATAAATCCATTGGATGTATTAATCTAAGGGTTCATAAATACTAGGGTCTATTATTATTCATATGGTTTGTAATATAATCCTAAGATTTAATATCGATTAGGTTTATAATCATGGTCAACCATCTTTATTTTAGGGCTTATAGTATTCATATAAGGGTTTATATTATAAAACAGCAAGGTATTGTAAACCCAAGGGAATAATATTAAACCCAATTAAAAACCCAAAGTATATAGACTCAAAGATAAATATTATAAACACAAGGGAATAATAATCCTAATGGATTAATACTAAAACCCAAGGGATTATAGACCCAAGGGAATAATATTAAACCTAAGGTATATTAACCTTAAAATAAAAATTATATACATTGCAATAAAAATGGTTGGCCATGGTTGACCATGAGTGATTTTAATATTGACAAAATCATTGTCACCATGTGAAGTAGGTATATGGTTGTCCTTGTTTGATTTCCATATTGAGGTAAGCCTTGTCACAATGTGACGTTGGACATTGATTGACCATGGTATATTTTCCTATTGGGATGGTATTTGTCACAATACGACGTTGGACCATGGTTGTCACAATGTGATGTTGGATGAAGAGGCAATATTTGTCACAATGTGACAATGGTTGACCATGATTGACCATGGTTGACCACGGTTGATTTTCATATTGAGATAATCTTTGTCAGAGTGCAACGTTGGAACATGGTTGACCATAGTTGATTTTCATATTGAGACAATCCTTGTCATAATGCAACATTGGACAATGGTTGATCATTGTTGAGCATGATATATTTTCATATTGAGAGAATCTTTGTCAGAATGTAACATTGGACCATGGTTAACCATGGCTAGACATGATTGATTTTCATAATCATAAAATCCTATGATAAACCCTCATATAAGTATTATAAACCAAGTTATATAAGCCTTATGATAAATATTATAAACGTTAAAAGAAACATGGTTGACCATGTTTGATTTACATATTGAGACAATCTTTGTGTAAATACAATATTAAACTATGGTTCACCCTTGGGTTTATGCTATAAATCCCTTGGGTCTATCAATCTAAGGGTTAATCTGTTTCGTTTAATATTAGTCCCTTGGGTTTTTAGTATTAATCCCTTGGGTTTATTATTCCCTTAGGTCAATAATATCAATCCCTTAGGTATATTAATCTAAGGGTTCATATTGTTAGGGTATAATATTATTTATAGAGTGTGTAATCTCAATCCCTTGGGTATATAAATCTAAGAGTTTGTATTCCTAAGGTATAATATTATTCATATGGTTTATAATATTAACCCCTTAGGTTCAATATAAATCATGATCAACCAAGGGTTTATATGCCTTGTATGTATAATATTAGTTCCTTGGGTTTTATATTATTCCCTTGGGTTTCAGTATTAACCATTTGGTCCCTTAGGCTTATAATATCAATCCCTAGGGTATATTAATCTAAGGGTTCATATGCATAGGGTATAATAGTGTTCATAGGGTTTATAATATTAATCTTAGCATTTAATATCCATTGGGTCTATAATAATGGTCAACTATACTTATTTTATGGTTTTAATGTTTATATACCCTGGGTTTATAATATTAATTCTTTGATTTTAATCTTATTTCTTTGGTTTTATAATCCCTTGGGTTTAATATTAAACACCGAAAAAATTATAAACACTAGGGATTAATATTAAACCTCAGGAATCAATATTAATCTCTTGGGTTCAATATTCTCTCATCTGAAAGGAAAAAAGTCTCATACACCATCTATTATTTGATTATCCCAAAAACAAAAAAATTCTATACACCAATTTAATATTCATTAATTCTTACCCTTAAAATTAAATTATTATTATTATTACACAATATATACTTTCGTTGCTTGTGAATATGGAGTATCTTACATTTTATATAATAAATACTTAAATGCCCCGCTCAAAGGAAAACACAGTTAGAGTTCGGAGCAATTTTTGAGGAATTAATACCATTAAGATATGTTGAAGGTTCTGTATTATGGACATTCCCATGTCATTGAAATGGGATTTGAATATTGATTCTCTACCCGAATAAATCCTTAAATTGTTCCAGAGCAATTAATTTCTTTCATACACTTTAAAGGTTCTGAATTATGGAATATCTTTGAAAAATTTGATGGATAAATTATTTAATGACATAGAGACTTCAATATTTTTTAGACATAGACACCATTTCACGTGTAGAAAACAAAAAACATCTCAACCTTTTTGTGAGGAAACTAACTCACCAACGTCAACTCATATCTTCCCAATCTAACAGCCAAAACAGACCTGATAATTCCCGTTGGTCATCTAATGGATTTTATATTTTATAGAAACTAAGTTGGAAAATCAACCTCAATTATAAAAACCTTAAGAAAGTTTCATTCTGCCATAGTGGCCTCTAATGTGCTCAACTAATAATCAATAAAAATAAAATAAATAAGTATTAATAATTTAACATTTTTTTCCTTTCTATTAAGTTATCCTAAATTAGAAATGGAAATAAACACCTTGGAAAACAAAAATGATGAGGTCACGATCGATGAAAGAGATCTCTAAATATTATTCGATTCAGGTAGATGACAGTTGAGAATAATTAATATTATTTTGATATTAATGGACAAAATGGTTACATTGTTGTAACTTTGTCCCTAGTTTAGGATTAGTTCCTATAGTTATGGGGTTTGGGTGAAACTTCCTATTTCCTAGTATTGTATTTAATGATGTAATCTTTTGATTGATTATGGAATAGAGTGAACGAGAGAAATCTCTCAAGTTTTGTGAGTGTAGTCTCCAGGTGTAGGCCACACCTGAGAGCTACATCTCTTTCTTTTCAATTCAGTTCATATTTTATCTTGGTATCAGAGCTCAGATTGAGTGAGCCTGATCTTTGTCACCTATGAGGCTGAAGTGCCTGTAGAAGATAGCTTGCCTATGTGGTGGAATTGCCTGTGTGGCTTGAAGTGCCTATGTGGCTGTGTGTACACGAGAGCTCTATGCTCGATTGAGCAGGTGGACTGCAGAACACCTGGCTCGAACTCGGAAATTTTTTTTTCTGAGCAGAAAGGCCGATTAGCACGGATTTTGCGCTGACAGTCGCGCCAGAAGAGGGATTAGCGCAGATTTTGAGGGATAAATCGCGCTAGAGCGTGGATTTGGAGGGATAAATCGTGCTAGAGCGCGGAATTTAAGCGATAAATCGAGTTAGAGCGCGGAATTGGAGGGATAAAGCGTGCTAAGCGCGGATTTTACCGGGAAAGTAGCGCCAATTTTTCACTCGGGGTAGCGCCAAGGAGATCCTTGAACAACGTGAAATTCGTTTGGCGGTTTGCAAACAGAGCAGATCGGTGGAGTTGCAGATCGGTCCGAGAGAGACAGATCGGGAAATTTCCAGAGGAGATCTGCAGGAAACCTCGACTTCATTTGGCAATCTGCAAGGAGAGCAGGATCGGCAAAGTGGCAGATCAATCCGGGAGAGGTGGATCAGATCAATTGTGATCAGATCATTGTTTCGGCTGTGTTGGAAACGCCGAATTTGCTCATTGGAGCGGGAGTGCCAGACACTGCAGATCGGTAGCAGAGGTGACAAATCGATCTAACAGGTATTGTTTTTGTTGTTGTTGTTAAGTAGATTCACAATGAGTAACACGATGGAATCTTACCTTAATGAGTCTGGTAAGCTCAACGGGTCTAACTTCACGAACTGGAAGTTCAAGATCCAGACTCTGCTCGAAGGTGCGAATGCATGGGCTATAGTGACAGGCGACGAGCAAAAGCCGACCGCAACCACACAGAAGGAAGACTGGGAAAAACGAGAAAACAAAGTCAAAGTCCTGCTGAAGATGTCTGTGAAAGACAATGTTATTGCACACATCAGAGATTGTAAATCATCCGCGGAGATCTGGACGAAAATCAAGAATTTGTATGAGAACCAGAATACAAACAGAGTTTTGGCTCTGAAAAGCAAGCTATTCTCGATGAGGATGGACAAAAGGGAGTCTGCTACTTCATTTGTAGCGTGAATTAAGGATGTTAAAGATGGATTGGGGGCCATTGGAGTGGCGGGGGCTGATGAAGATCTTGTTGCAATTACGATGAATGGGATGCGTGATGATTTTCAAACTTTCATCACTGGAGTCTCGGCAAGGGAGAAAGCACCCTCGTTCGATGATCTCACTGCGATCTTGCAGCAAGAGGAAGATCGAAGGCAGAACCTGAATCTGAACCCCCAAAGTGACGATCTCGCGCTGGTGGCAAAACGAAGACTATCCAAAGGAAGGCAGTGATAGCAGCAATCAAAGCAAAGAGGTGGAACAACACAGAAGAATCCGCACTCTCAGAAAGGTATGCTTGCAAATCATTATGAAAAGAAATGTTTTTATTGTGGGAAAATGGGCCATATACAGAGAGATTGTTATCATAAGAAGCAGGCTGATGAGGCAAGGAGGAGACAGGTAAATCCAAAACACAGAGGATATTTTGTAGAAGAAGAAGAAGACTTCAGTCATGAATTTCGACTGTTCACAGTCGACTGTGCCCTAACAGCATCAAACAAAGATGACATCTGGTATGTCGATTCTGGAGCATCATCACACATGACAGGTAATAAAGAATTTTTTAACAGTCTTGAAGAAGTTATAAATGGATCAAAAATAGATCTAGGGGATGATAATGGATATCAGATTAAAGGTCATAGGGTGATTTCAGTTAAGTTACCAAATGGAAAAATTAGTCACCTTTCAAATGTTTTATATGTACCTGGAATAAAGAAAAACCTGATATCTGTATCTATGATGGCTGATCAAGATATGCATGTCGAATTCTTCAAGACTCACTGTGTGATAAAGGATTGCAGGGATGAAACTGTTGCAATAGGCATGCGAGTTGGAAGCCTGTATAGGTTGGATGCAAAAATTATATCGAAGCAAGCCATGGTTGCAGGAGAGTCGATAGTTGAACAACTCTGGCATCAGAGGTTTGGTCATCTGAATCTGCAGGATCATGTTGTTACAAAGGAAAGGTATGGTCGAAGGTCTCCCCATCTTTCGTAACATTCGGTTGAACTGTGATGGTTGTGCCTTAGGAAAGATGCACAGAGAACAGTTTCCTGTGCATGATAGGAGGAGGCAAACAAAAATCTTAGAGCTAGTGCACACTGATGTATGTGGTCCCATGCAGACAAGGTCGCTAGGGGGAGCATACTATTTTTTGTTATTTACTGATGACTGCACTACGTATTCTTGGGTTTATTTTTTAAACAAGAAAAGTCAGACTTTCCAATGTTTTATAGAGTTCAAAACCCTGGTGGAAAAACAGTTTGGAAAAAGTATTAAAATTCTCCGATTTGATCAAGGGGGAGAATACAAATTAAAGGAATTCATGAAATACTGCAAAACTCACGGGATTGTTCAGCAATATATAGTGCCGCATACACCACAGCAAAACGGAGTTGCAGAGCGTAAAAACAGAACATTGGTGGAGTGTGCAAGGAGCATGCTGCAAGGTAAGGGTCTATCTAATATTTTTTGGGCAGAAGCAATAAATACTGCTGTATATTTGAAAAATAGAAGTCCTACTAGGTGTCTTGGCTTCAAAACCCCTTTTGAAGCCTTATATGGATTTAAACCAACAGTAAACCACTTAAGAGTCTTTGGGTCAAAGGAATTTGCACATGTACCCAAAGCTGATAGAAAGAAACTAGACCCTAAGGCAGTCAAATGCATCTTAGTTGGGTATGGCACAGAGTTTAAAGCATACAAACTGTTCAATCCTAAGTCTCATAAGACATTTGCAAGTAGAGATGTAGTCTTTCATGAACAGGTACAGGAAAGGAAAGTTGATGTTGGAGATGATTGGCACATTCCATTGCTGTTGGAGGAAAGCAGTGAGGAAGAGAGGGAGAAGGAACAGGAGCACAAAGAAGAGAAAGAAGAAGAACAACAAGAAGATGAAAAAGAAGGCCCAGTTATTGCAGAGGAAAACAAATTTGAGGTAAGTCCCCTACCAAGGAGGTCAGGTAGGAAGACTCAATTACCATTGAAGTTGAGAAACTATGCTTTGATGTCAAAAGTTTTGAACATTGTAGAACCCTCTAATTATAAAGAAGCTAGTCAATTTAAGGAATGGAGAGCTTCAGTGGATGAAGAAATGGAATCAATTTTTAGAAATGATACTTGGGATTTAGTTGAGATGCCTAAGAATAAAACACCTATAGGATGTAAGTGGCTGCTTAAACCAAAAATGAATGCAGACGGAAGTATAGATAAGTTAAAAGCTAGGTTGGTTGCAAAAGGATATTCACAGAAGGAAGGTATAGATTTTGATGATATTTTTGCACCTGTAGCAAAGCTAAATACAATCAGAATGCTTATTGCTTTAGCTACTAAATATAATTGGGAATTACACCAACTTGATGTTAAATCTGCATTTTTAAATGGTGATTTAAAAGAAGAAATTTACTTAGTACAGCCAGAGGGATATGTAAAGCAGGGGCAGGAATATCTTGTTTGCAGATTGAAAAAGGCTTTATATGGTTTAAAGCAAGCACCCAGGTCTTGGTATGAAAAATTTGATTCTTTCTTTATAGAGTATGGTTTCCATAGAAGTTTAAATGACCCAAATTTGTATAACAAGTACAATAATCAGGGGAAGATTATTTTGATTTCTTTGTATGTGGACGACATGATTATAATAGGAAGCCTTCACTATTGTCTGGGATTAGAAGTATTCAGAGATATTGGGAAAACTTTTCTTACCCAAGGGAAGTATGCTAGAAATCTGTTAGAAAAGTTTGGGATGGATCGGTGTAGATCAACAGCAACACCTTTGCAGCAAAATCTGAAATTAAGCAGTGATGATGGCACTAAGGAGGTAGATGCCAATGTACACACAACTGGTTGGCAGCCTGATATATCTTACAACAACCAAACCTAACTTGGCATACTCAGTTAGTGTGTTGAGCCAATTCATGTCGAAACCGCTTGAAAGTCACTGCACAACAGCAAAAAGCGTGTTGAGGTATCTTTGTGGTACTGTTCATTTTGGTATTTTATACACTGATGTATCTGATGTTACTCTAGCAGGTTTTTGAGACTCAGACTAGGCAGGTAACCTGGATGATTGGAGGTCCATCACAGGTTATGCATTCAACATAGGTTCCGGGGTAATAGCATGGAGCAGCAAGAAACATAGTACTGTAGCTTTGTCGTCATGTGAAGCTGAGTATCAAGCATTGTGTGCAGCAACATGTGAAGCGATCTGGTTGAGGAGGCTTCTCAAAGATGCAGGAAAAGAACAAAAGCAACCCACTTCTATCAAAAGCGACAACCAGAGCACCATCAAATTAGCATACAATCCGGTGTTTCACAAAAACACCAAACCTATAGACGCTCAGTTCCATTTTGTTAGAGAAAAAATACAGTCAAATGAAATTGCTGTTGTATATTGTAAAACTTGTGAGAATGTGGCTGACATTTTCACCAAGCCTCTTGCACGAGTGAAATTTGAATTGTTTAGAAAGATGTTAGGAGTTCAGGAGAACCCTTTCTCCATTAAAGGGGGGAGTTAAGAATAATTAATATTATTTTGATATTAATGGAGAAAATGGTTACATTGTTGTAACTTTCTCCCTAGTTTAGGATTAGTTCCTATAGTTATGGGGTCTGGGTGAAACTTCCTATTTCCTAGTATTGTATTTAATGATGTAATCTTTTGATTGATTATGGAATAGATTGAACGAGATAAATGTCTCAAGTTTTGTGACTGTATTCTCCAGGTGCAGGCCACACCTGAGAGCTACATCTCTTTCTTTTCAATTCAGTGCATATTTTATCTATGACATGGAACAAAGACGGTTGAGTGTTTTACAAATAAACATTGTTTTATCGACAAAATTATGCACACGAGGACAGCCGTAAATATTAAAGAATTCATAAAGGAGCTAGTTAATTAATAGCATATTCCCCATCCCATTCCATTATAAAAGCATGAATAATAATTAATAAAAAATAAAACAAATAAGTATTAATAATTTAAATTGTTTCCTTCCCTATTAAGTTATCATGAAATAGAAATGGAAAGAAACACTTAAAAGAAAAAGGATGAAGCAAGAAGTCACGATCGATGAAAGAGATCTCTAAATAATTTTCGATTCAGCCAGCTGTCGTGGAACAAAGAAGGTTGAGTGTTTTACAAATAAGCATTGTTTTATCGACAAAATTACGCACATAGGACAACAATATATATTAAAAAATCATAAAAGAGTGAGTTAAATACTAGCATATTCCCACATTGCATTATAAAATCATGAATAAACATGTTCATGTCTCCTTAAAATCTATATCGCTTTGCATAAACATATCCTAAGGCATATCCATGTGATAGACGTGAGTTCATTGTGAAATAAAAAGACACATACCTTTAAAGAAGATATAATCACAACATTCGTTCAGCAGTGGCACAAACAAAGCTTCAAACATAATGTGATAGTTTTATGTACACTAATCCCATCATACATGAATGAAATGGGATAACCAAATTTTAGGGAGGAAATATAATTTCACGTGAGTTAATCCTTATACCTATTAATTCATAGAATGTATAATTGCATTGGAATAATATATAAATAAAGTGAAGCATATACAGATGCATCTATTACCTAGAAAAACGAAGGGGGAGATTTAAAGGATTGAAGATAAGCCTAAATTGGAGTGTTAAACTCCTTTCACACTAGAATAAGTAGTTCAATCACCAACGGTCGTAGATTACACTGACGTGAACTCCGAGAGGAAACTCGAGTAAACAAATAAAAAAAACGAGAGATAAAGGTTTTGACTAAAACCTACACCGTGAAATAGAAGAGGAAAATCAAATGAAAGATGAGACTTGAGAGATAAAGGTTTTGACTAAAACCGACGATGTGAAATGGAAGAGGAAAATCATGTGAGAGATGAGACACAAACTAACGGGCTAATAAATAATAAGTTTGTATAAATAATAACCTTACAGAATAACGAAGGATATCGCTTATAACCCCACAACAAATGGGAGATTGCTTCTCTATTTCTTGAAGCCAACTTTCCCACACATATCATTTATGTATATTAGAAGATGAGATAGATGATATGATAACAAGCATAGGGAAAATGATAGAGCTGAAGGAACACCACGAAAAAAAACTCACTAGACATGCATAAAATATGTTGTTAACATCCATATAGAAAGTTATAACTGCAAAAAGATTCATAATACAAATATGTCTCTCTGTGAACCTCACTATGAGTTGCTTGTACCTTATTAAAAGAGAAATACAACAGATAATTCACAAAATAGATATGCCATTCAAAACTAGCCATTATCCTCGTTAATCTTATCTATATATTCAGTAACTTGCAAGGAGCTTTGTAAACAACTTTGCAAACATACCCGATGAAGTTAGCTGCCCAAGATGGTCGTCTCTGTCAACTATGTGCAATAGATTTTTCTTACTGCATGTAATATGGCACGCTCAATGGAACCGCTATGCCCTTTTTAGTCTGGATGATAGTACATGGGGTTTTCACATTGCATAATATGTTTCTCACATCACTCTAGAAGATGGTTTTGGCAAACAAGAGTGTGAATTCAGGATTCACATTCATCATTTTTCTACTGAATTCCTTTACCAAAGAGGGATAATTCACACCAACTAATAGAGGAACACAACTTGAAACGCACGTTGAATAGAAATGCCCACAAAGAGCTGAAGAAGTTGAAAATCATGGAAAAAATTTCTTTCATCAACAAATCAATTTTTTTTTTTTCCAGTTTGCATAATGATCTTGATCAACTAATTAATGGAATTGTCATGAAGAGCTTCTTCCATTACTGTCATGCACTAAATTGAGGTTACAATATAGTTTTGGGAAACGCTCTCTCTCGTATCGAAATACACAAAGCTCCCTTCTTTCATGGCGAATGTCTAGAATAATTTTCACGATTGCCGATCTCGTATCGAATTCTGCGACTTCTAAGGCTTTGCCCCCTACTTTCACAGCGAACAACCATAGAAGGTGGAGCGCTATGGAAAAACATGATATGAATTGTAACAGGCTTTGCCTATGGTATGCTTGCAGTGATCGGATCGCAGACACGTCGACACTGTCTAATCACATAATTTTCACGATTGCGGATCTGGTATCGAATTCTACAACTTGCAAGGCTTCGCACCCTATTTTCGCAAGGAACAATCAGAGAAGCTGGACGCTATTGACAATGATAATGCGATCCAAACACGATGGTCCAATTCAATTCCATCGGCCACGTTCCTGGTCACCATCAAACCGATTCATTTTCACTATGTGACGCACCCTCCTCAAAAGCACAGCGGTGGTTGTGCTATTACGACGAAAAATATTCGCTGAAGAATCCATCGTGGAAGTTGGTTTAAAATTCAACGCGGCTTCATCCATGTGAGGTCCGAATAGTCGAGGGCTTTCTATTTCAACTTCAGTGGATGAAGATTGGTTGACTTTTTAACTCAATGAAATAAGAGTTAATTCCCTAGGAATATGCTTCTGTATTAGAGCTTATACACCACTAGGGCTTGCTTTAAGTGGGCAGGCATGCTTTTTATTCCATGACGGTTCATCAGCTTTGTCTCCCGATGATTAATCAACTATCTCCCAACGGTTCATCAATGTTTTGTATTCATGCTCTCAGTCTCCCAAGTTTCTCAACCCTTCCGGCACCCATGTCGAGGTGCACGTGGACCCGCTCATCATCGTCCATTAGCATGACCATTGACCAACGACATGAATTACTCCTAGCTGGTTATGGATAACTATCCAACTCTCCCTAATTATGTTTTTCAATTTCCTTTGTTCTATCTTAAATTATCTGATGAAAAATTTCCTTCGTTCTATCTTAAATTATGTGATGAAGTTCTGAGATCGGGTTCTTTAGTTGTTATAGACATGATTCAGTTTAGGCTTGAGCCCTTCACCCAGTCGTAGTGATTTCCTTGAAGAACAAGTTCACTCGCTCGAAAGTATAAGACATCTTATGTTGGCTTTTGTTCCGAATACAAGTTTCTTATACCTACTTTCTTACTTCCACATTTAACTCCATGGTTTTGTTTTCTTTAGAAGCATATTAGATGTGTCCATGACCTTGGATAAATTTAATTACGGTTAAGGTTCCATATCTCGAATATTTGAGCTTGTTTATGTTGTATACAAATACCGTATGCTCCTGTTCCCATCACCGTGCGACCTCAATTTGTCTCCCACTATTTTCCACGAGTTTCCCCTATTGACCCCCAATTCGAATCACTTTAGGTACTCTCCCATGGATTTTTATCGATTTGTTGAGTCATTGTTCAGTTCTCCTCAGAGACCGTCGTTGAACAACTGGACAATGCTATAGTCCCCATGGTTTTACAATGCTGTAATAAATAAGTTTTTCTATATATTTTATTCGTATTTTTTTTTTAAAATTTATTTAAATTATGGTGGTAAGTAATTGATGGTAAATATGTTATTAATTTGAGCATGAGTTATTTTTAAAGATTTCTTTTTGAATGGTTCCCTGCAAAGCATAAGAACAAAAAAGTAATACACAAATATATGAGAAGCATGCATGAATATTGCAACGATTTTGCTAATTATGATATTTATGCCCACAATTTATGTACATGACATTATAGTATGCAAAGGATGCAATAAAAAATTCAAATTATGATCCAATCAAATGTTTGAAAAACATATTTTTTAGATATCGAAAATAAATATTTATTTCCAAAATTAAACATTATAAGTTGCATCAATTAATGTTAAATTAATAAAAATCAATGGAAAGATCAATTAATACATCGCTAAAATCCTACGTTGCTAGGACTAATAAACTAACACAACCAGAGTAGTCAATGAGACTAATATATGTCAATAGGCATATATCAACCAAGTTAATAATTATTAGGTGCATGGTAGGCATTTAACCTAATAGTATAAACATTTAAACCATATGTTATAAACTTTAATACACAGAAACCCTATATATTAAACCCTCAATATTATAAACCCTAATATTAAACTCAATGTTATAAACCCAAACGATATAAGCCATAGCACAAACACATTATTAAATGTGGTTGATTACATCAATCGACCTATATCAAGCACATGCACAACCACATCAGTAAATATGGTTGAATAATTTTTTTAACTTTTGCATTTAACATTGAAGAAATTGCAATGTAACATAACATTACCACAATGTTTGTCACATTGTGATGTTGGATAGGTTTATGTACCACTATGATGTCACAACATGTTTAGTTATTAATATTAATCAATAATTTCATAGAAAATCAAGTTTGACTGAAGTTTAAGAGTGTTGAATGACAAACATAGTAAAACATAATCCAACATAGTCAATCACATTGGTAACTATGGTTGACTAAACCTTAATATTATAAACCCTTTATATTAAACACATAATATTATAAACCCTAATGTTAAACCCAATATTATAAACCGCAATATTAAAAATCCTAGTATTATAAACCAAATGATATAAACCAAAATGTTAAAAATCCTAGCACCGTCACATTAGTAAATTTGGTTGATATACCTAGATCATCACATATCAATCACATGCAAAACTACATTACTAAATGTAGTTGAATAATTTGTTAATGTTGCATTATCACATTGAAGAAATTGTAATGCAATGTAATATTCCAACAATGTTTGTCACATTGTGACACTGGATAGATTTATGTAGCATTTTGACGTCACAACATGTTTGATTATTAATATTAATCAATAATATTCAAATTTTGACAAAAGTTTAAGAGTGTTGAGTTGTAATCATAGTCAATCAAATATAGTCAACCACATTAGTAAATATGGTTGACTAGTTTTGTAATGTGGCATGACTTCATTCACAAAATTTGATCATTGTCAACTATTAATGTTATATTCAATCACATAATAATAATAATATACTCAAGGTTAATGTTAATATTAATATTAGTATTATTCTAAGTAAACTTTATTAATATTAACATTATTATTAAACAATGGTTAATATTCATTGTGACTAACCAAGGATGACCTTAGTTAATTGTGGTTGATAAGTTTGACTGTAGTTAACCACGGTTGACTATAATTGAATATCAACAAGTTACATTGAAAAGGGACAACCATGAACTAATTTTGAATTTTGTTAAACATGGTAAGCATAAGGTTGACCTAGTTTGATCATGGTCAACTATTTAAACATGGACTATAAAGGTTAACTTTATTTGACAATGTTAAACTAATGTGGTTGACTATTGTTTGGCTATTAATATTAATTAATAATATTAATTAGTGATTCTATTTGACTGAAGTTGAAGACTGTTAAGTGTCAAACATAGTCAACCACATTAGTAAATGTGGTAAACTAATTTTGTAATGTAGAACTGAGAAATTGGATAAATTGAAATCTAATGTAACATTGCAACAATGTTTGTCACAATGTGATAATGTTTATCACATTACAACATTTGATAAAATTTTGTCACAAAGCAACAATATAACATTGCAACGGTATTTGTCACAATGCAATAAAAGTCGCCACATTGCAATATTTGTCACATTGTCGCCTTTGTCATATTTCTTGAACAAGTTCACCATGGATAAACATGGTTTGACTAATTTGACCATGATTGACCATAGTTTTTTATGATGGATTATGGTTTTTTTTATTGATAATGGAAGGCTATAGTCGATTATGTTTTACCATGGTGACATAGGCTTACCATATTTGACCATAGAAACAATGGTTGGCGATGTTGAGCATGAGTTTACCATGGTTTTTAAAATTTGATTTTAGTGATTATGGTTAACCAAATAAGACCATGATTGCCCATGGTTGACCTAAGTTGGTCGTGACTCAACACGACTCACCATGGTTGACATATGTCAACCATGCAAAACACAGTTAAGTATGGTTTACCATGGTAACTATAATTAACTATGGTCAATCATAGTCAACCATGGTATTCATAGTTAATGATGGTTGACCACGACTCGACTATGATTCACAATGTGTGACTTTTATTAAACATTATTGATTGTGTTTTCATCATGGATAATGATTGTTTGACTATGGCTGAACTTGATTGAATATAGTTGTCATTGTTGACTATGTCTCATTATGGCATGGAGTTGACTATTGTTAAATTTCATAAACATAGGGTTGACCAAGTTTAATCATGGTCAACTATTATATATTATATAATATTTTAATATATAGAAATTAATTATAAATCATTTTTAATATTGGCATTTATAATATGGGGGTTAATATTAAGATTTATAATATTAAGGTTTATTATTTTAGGGCCTATAATATTATGATTTAATACATAGGGTTTATAATGTAAGGGTTTAATATTATAGTTGACTAAACCTTAATATTAAAATGCCTATATTATAAACGCATAATGTTAAACCCTAATATTGTAAACCCTATATTTGAAACCCTGATATATTAATCTCTAATATTTAAAATGGTTGACTATGTTAGACTTTAAGATTATATGGCCTTCTTTTGGAAAATTACATCTTGTTGACTTTTCGAATTCCAAAGGGGATCCATCTTCAGGACAAAACTAAGTGACTAACTGAAAAAAGAGTTAAATGACGAAAAAGTCAAATAAACAAAAATAATAAAAAACTAGAATAATTTTTAAAATATATATATATATTAATAAACCTAAATAAAACTAAACACATCATATGTATATATAAAATAATAATAACATATAAACCTTTAATATTTTAAATTAATATAGAAATTAATATGTTGTTGAAAAAAGAAAATCATAATTAATTTTAATTTAATAATTTTGAAATTACTATAAATAAAAATAATAAATAATTTATTTATTTTTGATAATATTGTTTTATGAAAATTGTTTGAAAACTAATTTACTTAATTAATAATAATAATAAATTTTGAGCATGGTTGACTATGTTGAACATAAGTTGACTATGATTTTTTATGGTTGATTATGGTAAATATGATTGACCATATATGATCATGATCGAAAATGGTTGGGTTATGTTGCCATAATTCAACACCACTCACCATTTTTGACTTATGTCAACTATGCTGAATATAGTCAGTTATGGTTTGCAATGGTTGCCCATAGTGACCATAGTTAAATATGGTCAATCATAGTCAACTATCGTGACCGTAGTTGATGATGGTTAATCGTAGTTAGAATATAGTTGACACTGTGACAATTATTAAACATCATTGACTATGCTTTCTCTATGATAAATTATTTGACTATGGTTGAACATTGTTTTCCATGTTTATCTTATAAAAGTTGACTATGTCTAATTATATCATCAAATCGATTGTTGTTAGAAATGGAAAAATAAAATTAACTTAGTCTAATTATAATAAACTATTATATATTTATAATATAATAATATATAAAACAAAATATTATAATATGATTATATTTATATAATATAGACCAATATTATTATTAATAAAACTATATATATATAAAATATTATAATATATAAACAAAGTATTATAATTTATATTATAATAATATTATATATAATTTATATTATAATATAGCAAAATATTATCTATTATTAGATGAAGGCTTTCTATTTCAATTTCAGGTTGATGAAGATTGGTTCCTTTTTAGATCAACTATAAAGATTTAATATCTTCCGAATATTATGTATTATTAACTGAAGGTTTTCTGGATGAAAATGGATTGAAGTTTTACATCAACTATAAAGATTTAATGTCCTCAAAATATGCTTTGTCTTAAACCTTATCTATAACTAGGGTTTGTGTTAAGTGGTCACTCATGGTTTGTATTCCGTGATGCTTCATCAACTCTGTCTCCCAACGCTTCATCAACTGTCTCCCAACAGTTCATCAACGATTTGTATTAATGATCTCTGTCTCTCAGGGTTCTCATCCCTTCCAGCAACCAAACCAAGGTGCACTGGGAACCGCTCATCACCATCCATCGGCATGACCATTGATCAATGATACGAATTACTCCTGCCTGGTTATGGGTAACTACCCAACTTTCCCTGTTTTCCTAGCTGCTTATGGGTAGCTACCCAACTCTCCCTGTTTTCTTTTTAATTCCCTTTGTTTTATCTTAAATTACGTGTTGAAGGTCTCAGATCAAGTCGTATACTTATTGCAGGCCTATTTCGATTTATTCTTGAACTCTTCACCTGGTCATAGCGATTTAGAGAAAATTTTCATTTGTTTGAATGTATAACACATCTTATGTTGGCTTTTGTTCCAAATACAAGTTCCTTGATACCTACTTTCTTCCTTCAAAATTTTAACTCGAGGTTTTAGTTTCTTTAAAAGCGTACTGGATGTGTCCACGACGTTGGATAATTTTAATTACTGCTAAAGTTCCGTATCTCAGATATTCAAGTTTGTTTATGTGATATGTAAACAGAGATTGTGTGTTCCTGTTCCCGTCACCGCCCGGCCTCAATTTCTCTCCCACTATTTTCTACTATCTTACCCTAATGACCCCCAATTCAGCTGCCAAGGAATTTTATCGGTTTGCTGAGCCATTGTTTAGTTCTCCTGGGAGACTGACCTTGAACACCTGGAACATGCTACAGTCCCCATCTGTGACTTCCCTAGATTTTTGCAACACTAATCCAGAGCATTATGGTTTACAGTGGTGTAATAAATAAGTCTTTCCATGTATTTTGGACATCGGTGAAATTCCTTTTGCATGGAAGGATGTCTGCCATTGCGTTTTTGATGTATCTTCCATTTTTACTTTTGTTACATTAAATTTGTCAAAATTCAGTCCTTAATTATTATTAGTCCTTGCCATCTGGTAATGGCTAGGGACTGTAGTAATCAGTTTTTAGGCATTTGACATTATTTGCTCTTCCCTTTTCAAAGTTTTTCAAAGTTTTCTGATTTCATATTCATCATTTACCATATCATTCAACTTCATGGTTTATTTGGCCTCTTCCTGAGGTGGAAGAGGCTGGACTATATGTTATTTTGGTTTAAGACTGTTCATTTTTTAAAAATGTTTTAGACTACATAACTAATGTTAACATTAGTTTGAGACATTAGTTGTTGAGACATTAGTTACATTATTTGGCTTATTGGTTGCAGTTAGTTGCTCGCAATTGGTAGTAGGTAGTTACAAGTGTGTACAAAGATTACAGGTGTATGTGTGAATGCGTTACATGTGTATGTGTGCATGTATTGCAAGTGGATGGAAGATCTGCACCTCTTCCTAAAACTGTCCTAAAACTGTCTGAGCATTTCCGGATGCTCTGGTCTTCCTCATCCTAAGACTGTCCTAAAACTGTCTGAGCATTTCCTAGATGCTCTGGTCTTCATCAGGTCGGTAGAGTTTGACAATATTCCTATGCTAGATCATTCCCAGTGTCTAAACATCTGCCTTCAATTCTTGATTTATCAAGTTATCAGGCCCTGTCTCACATGGCGGCAATTTTTGCAGGTCTAGAGCTTTTTCATAGCAACAGAATCACGATTACTCAGCTGAATTCAGTACACTATATCGGAGCCACCATGACCAATAATGTGCTCCTCGTCCATGGATTCCAGAACTTCATGCTCATCAAAGTTGAGTTGTTGTTGGTCTGGGTGATGAGCTCAATTGGCATTGGTCCTGTTGAAGAATTCCTAGAGAAATCTATAGAATTGAGCTTCAAAGTATCCAAGAGTGTGAGCTAAAAGAAATAACATGCCATACCAAGAGCGTGAGTTGAAAGAAATAACAATTCGTACCTAGAGCTGAGCTGAAGATTCATTTCTTACAAGTAGGCGGGGAAACAAATTGGCAAGCCTTGGCTACAGATTGAGCATTGGCCTCGGCCACTGATTCTATAGATAGCTCAGTTGGAGCTTGAGTAAGGGAATCAAAAGTAGATTCCACAACAAACTTATAATCAACAAGTTGCTCTTGAGAAGATTCAACAGAAGCCAGTGAAATGTGGAGGAAAAGTGAAATGCTTGCATGGAGTGGAAAGGACGACATTGCTTGTGAAATAGACCAGCGGCGTCAGCAATGGGGGCTTTTCATAAGCTGCCTTTCAATAATGGCAGATGCCCAATTTCTTATGGTGGACAGACTTTCGGCTTCGACTTGCTTCTTGCCTGAATGTGCATACAAAGGAACAGTGCTTTCTTTCTAAACACTCTCCAGTTGGTGATGCTCTCCACCATCTTCCATCTTAACACCCTAGGCAGCAACTTTCACCACCTGAAACCTACTAAGTACCCTTTTAAAGGATATATAAAAACAGAGCCTTTTGAAGGATCGACCTGAATTTCATTTCTCTCACCTTCATTCTTGCTCTTTTTACGATCCTCTTCTTCCAAATCTGAGATCCCTTCTTCTTCCCTCACCCGATTCATCTCCCTGATGTCATCTTCATCGAGAAATTGACTCAATCTCGTCTAGCCATTGTATGTATAAAGACTATCGAGTGCGAGAGTGAGAGCGAGGTAAATGGATTGAAGAAATCCCATGTTGAATCTTGAGGAAGCGAGGGTAGTGGGGAAAGGCCCATGGAGTTTTCTTCCCAAGTTCCACGACTCCTACAGGACACAAGCTCACAACTCCTACGATGGGATCAATCGGCAAAGGTGTATGATACACGCTCACCAAATCCTGAAACCACTGGTACCTATCGCCATTGTCCTACGCTTCAACCACGTTTCAATCATGCATTAGGATGCGTTATGTTGAAACACGTCGCTTGTTATGTTCAACCTTCGTTTGTAATGATTCAAACTTTTGTTACATTCAACCTTTGCTTTTAATGATTCAAACTTTTGCTCTGCAACTTTAATTTCTTCATTGTTCTACTCGTTGATAAATATTCTTCAAATAACATAAGTGTGTCAACCCTTTCTTCGTTGCTTGGGTTTCCTCTTAAAGGACTGATTTTGGCTATTTTTTGAACATTTTAGTATTTAATTTCATAACTGTGTGCTCTGCTGTTTTTGTA
This sequence comes from Pinus taeda, assembly GCA_000404065.3. Classification (NCBI taxonomy): domain Eukaryota; kingdom Viridiplantae; phylum Streptophyta; class Pinopsida; order Pinales; family Pinaceae; genus Pinus; species Pinus taeda. The sequence continues at coordinate 3,637 of APFE030867980.1, read as the reverse complement.
GGCTCGTGTGTTCTAAATTGACGCATACTGATCGCATTCAGCAATGGTGCTTAAGCATTAACTAGGTGTCGAAAATGATAAAAATGCATAGTTCAGATGCCTCCTCTATTCTATATGACTCATGTTTCTCTTGAAAGGCAAGGGCGAAATATGCCTCTTGCTCCCTGGAAAGGGAAAATGCCTGTACTCATGGAAGTGAATGGTCCATTGCAAAACTCGATCAAGAATACAATAACGCGGGATCAAGGTTCAAATAAAAGTCTGGCATATCGAGGTAGTCCTAGAAATTCCGTTCGTTTGAAGAGTTATCTTAGCGGTGGTCGGTGCAATGAAAATCCTCAAGTGGATATAAATGGCACAAGGTTCCCCTTGAACAATATTTCTATTCGTTTAAGGACTCCAAAAGGTTCATTTAGAACTATAGGTTCACAAGATGGTGGGATCGAAATCAGGGACGTGCAACAATTTAATAGCGCTAATGCTTCTGGTATTTTGTATAAGTGGGTGAATTATGACAAAGGATAGAAATCACGATGGTTTGTTCTCTAAGACAGAGTTCTTTCTTATTATAAGCTACACAGGCCAGATGAAGTTTCAGGGAACAAAGAAACGGAGAAGGGTCTAAGGGTTATTGGTGAAGATTCATTAGCTTATGAGAAAGGAAAAAAATGCTTATGCTAGTGCGATCAGCACAAACCAGTGAAAAATAGTTGGAGCGGTTCATTTGAAGGTGATATTCCTCCAAACAATCTAATGATTGTTGACTTAGAAAAATGAGGACCATAATTTCTTTACGAAATCCTTTCAACTATAAATTATGTTTGTAATTTTGTATAAAATGTGGTACGAAAATCCTCATGATGCAACGCACTCATTCTTTTGTGCAAAAGAAACCATAGTTCTTTCCTATAGAAGATAGTATATAGTAGATTATTTGCTTATCCTTCAGAGTGTATCGAATCCAATTGATTTCATTCAAGGAAAGAAATACATCTTTGCATACTTGTCTGTTCAACTTCTAATGCAAAATTCTCCCTCTCGTAGATAAAGAGATATTGTAGGTAGTCATTCTTGATGTATTTCTTGTCATTTATTGTTTTTACATATGCTGCCTTTGTCGATGACAATATGATATCTTTCAATTTCTTAGCATATTTTTTTGTTTAATCTTTTGTTTCACTTCATTCTAATTTATATAAACCAGTTTCAAATCATATACAGTATTTTGTATAATCTAGTTTAAAATTTAAAAACAGGTCAATAGTCGTGTAGTGCACCTCTTGTTCCAGCTTGATACTTTGAGGCATACAGTGTAGTTTTTTGTAACATTTATCTATTGTTTGTGTGCATAGTTTTATGGACCAACCTTTTATATAGGCTTGTAATCTTCCATTTTTTTATTTTCTAATTTAAGAAGACATTGCTTTGACGTTTAAGTATAGTCCATGCTTAAGTAACAGATGATTATGAATGCACAACACCCTACAGATTACTTCAATTGTTTTAACACTTGAAGCATATCCAAGTTCTATGCCCTTTTTTACTACCTATATAGTTAGAAATAACGGAGAAATGGTTATGTGGTTGTAACGCATCTTCTTAGTTTAGGATTAGTTCCTAGAATTTAGGAGGTTGTTTACAACTACCTATTTTTCAGTCATGTATTTAATATGTAATATTCATTTCTGTATGAGGATGAGTGAACGAGAGAGAGTCTCCTCGTTTGAGTGCAGTCTCTAGGTGATGTACACACCTGTGAGCTGAAACTCCTTCTTTTAATTCAAAGTTTGATTTTTATCTTGGTATCAGAGCTTAGGGTAGAGGTAGCCTTAAAAAAAAATTTGAGGATGTATCATTAGTTGCACACCTGTAGAGGTAAGGAGTGCATGTAAAGCTATCTGTGTGATCAGGTGGAACTGCAGTAACACTTGGAGTGAAGGGTCTCAGATGACTGATCATCTCCGAGCCGAAGGAAGGGTTGGATCAGACTTAATGTGCGCTCGGGAATGTAGAAGTGGATTGGCGCTCTTTTTTAGCAGACAGACGCGCCAATTGGCCATTAGCGCTAGTTTTTAGCAGAACGATGCACCAATTGGAGCTAGTTTGAGCCTGAAAAGCAAACCAGAAAAGAAACAACTGAATTGGCGCCGAACCGTGCCTGTTAAGCACGCCAATTTTCATGCACATCGTGAATTTGTCTTTTCTGCAATTGGCGCGGATTTGTAGCTCTTCAGAGTGCCATAGAGCCAACCTCTTTCTCTCTGGAAATCTGCAATTTCTTGTTGCAGATCAGGAGTTTCCCAATGGTGGCACGTGGAGATTCTGCTTGGTGGAAGCATATATGATTTTCCCGATGGTGATGAATTGAGGATCCTTGATCAGCTCGGAGGTAGCATATCGGATCTGCCCAGTGGTGGCGAATTGAGGTTGCGTGATCCGCTCGGTGGTAGCAGATAGGACCTGCCCGGTGGTGGGGAATCAGAGCTCTGTGATCTGTTTGGTGGAAGTAGATCAACCTTTTTTTTTTTTTTGCCTGGTGGTGGCACAGTATAAGGAAAGCACTGTAGCATTATCATCATGTGAAGCCGAGTACCAGGCATTGTGTGCAGCTACATGCGAAGCCATCTGGTTGAGGAGATTTCTCAGCGATGCAGGTGAAGGACAAAGAGAAGCAACCAGCATCAAAACTGACAACGAGAGAACAATAAAGCTTGCATACAATCCAGTTTTCCATCAGAATACTAAACACATTGATACTCAGTTTCACTTTGTACGAGAAAAGATACAGCCTAAGGAAATATGTGTGGATTATTGTAATACTTGTGATAATTTAGCTGATATCTTTACTAAGCTTCTAGGGTGAGTAAAGTTTGAGTTATTTAGAGGGATGTTAGGTGTGCATAATAACCCTTTCTCCATTAAGGGGGGGAGTTAGAAATAATGGAGAAATAGTTATGTGGTTGTAACGCATCTTATTAGTTTAGGAGTAGTTCCTAGAATTTAGGAGGTTGCTTACAACTACCTAGTTTTGATCCACATGCAGACTCTTCAAGAAGCTCAAAACAATCTTTCTTACCAGTCTTATGCGAGGATGCGCCAGAATCGACATACCATATATTATCCTCATCTCCTTTTGATGTTGAAAGTGCACAGTCGACTGTGAATAATCAAAGATCATGACTGTGGTCATCCTCTTCTCCAACAAAACACCCCTGATGTTTCCTCTGTTTGCCTTTTCTTTCATCTGCCTGCCTCTTATGGCATTCTTTAATCTGGTGACCAGGCTTCCCACAGTAAAAACATCTCTTAACATAATTATCAGTCATACCTCTGAATGGTTTCTTTTGAAAAGCGTTGGCCCCTTTCTACTACTGTTGCTACAGTTGCTGATGCTGATGTTGGTGTTGGTGCTGTTTTCCTCTATACTATCGCCTGTTCACCATCAGAGCTAAGTCATTGCTCTGAGTTTTCATATTCTGTCTTCGTTCCTCCTCCTGGAGCAGAATCGCTGTCAGGTCATCAAACAAGGGGGATTTCTCTCTTGTTGACAACCCTAAGATGAATGTCTGATATTCATTGGTCATTCTGTTCAGTGTAAGTGTAACCAGATCTGAATCTGATACCTTCTTTCCAATGG
>APFE030867977.1:59309-69605 GCA_000404065.3 Pinus taeda | reverse complement strand
AGACTGTTGGATCATCCATCACAATTGAGTTCCCATCAAGATTGAGACACACCTTGTCTGCTTGTAGAAATATGGGATCTTTGCATTCAAAGCAGAGCATATTTGGACCTTTTGATCACCAATCATGAAATATGAAACCTATTGGTATAGGTATCCAACATGTGGCACGTTGGAGGACTATTAATTTGCCTCCTTTCGGAGGTCCGCAAGCGATCCACAGCGCAGGTGTGGAGGTAAACAGTGCAGTAGAAGGTGCAGGTACGGAGGTACGCAGCGCAGCAGAAGGCACAGGTGCAGAGGCACGCAGAGTAGAAAAAAGGCACAGTGTGGAGGTACGCAGAGCAGAAAAAAGGCACAGTGCGGAGGTACGCAGAGGAACAGAAGGTTCAGGTGTGGATCTACGTGGAGGTACGCAGATCAGCAGAAGGATCAGTTGTGGACCTGCGCCGTTTAGACACAGAAGGACTGCGAATATTCGCAGGTTTCTATTGGTGAAGTTGCAGACTTTTCTTGAAATGATTATTGGTTGCCTTTTATCTATTGTTGCAGAGTTCTGGGTTTAGATTTCTGGTATTACTTTTCTGTTTACAACATTCTGAGAAGTTGGGTGATTCATTGGTTGATTGTATAAGGAGATTGGGTGATGCACATGTACTTGATGATTATTTGATCTTCTTGGATCCAGTCTGAAAATTTAAAATAAACGTGGTCCTCAAAGATGTAGAAGAGCTAAGGGGGTGTTGTAGTTACCTTTCCAGGAGAGACTGGAAAACGAGATTTTGGGTTGTAGCTCTCTACAAGTTGCAAGCCTGCGTACTAGTAAAGGACTACACACTAAGTACAAAATCACTTGTAAAAAGAAGTTTCTACATTGGAAAGAAGTATAAGAGACAATATTGCAGCAGGTAGTTTTTTCACCCACAATTGGGTGCCCTTCATACTCTGGTGTTTTTGGTGTGATTATCTGATTTTTCTGTATTCTTTCTCACATTAATTATATGGTACTAACATCAAACTAATGTCAACTATATGAAGAATGAAATTAATTGAAAAGAATTTAGATATGCTCGATTCCCCCCCCCCCTCTCAGTATTATTTCCAACATTAGGATCCAAATTTGAGAAAAATAGGCAAAATTTTGATGAAAATCATTGTGTAAAGGTTCCCTTCTATGCCCATCGCACCCTGCCTTTGAGCAAGGTGGGATGAATACTGACTGGCCAGTTGGTAGCTCAGCATGAATCACACCTTTCGATACTGGAAAGGTGCGATGATTTGGGAACGAGATGTTCAAACCCCAAGGGCCCAGAAATGTGGAAAAACATGCTTAGAATTAAAGAAGGATGGAATGAAATTGAAGAGCTCAAGGTTAGCTCCTACTTGGTCTTGACGGCACAGAGAATAGTCCACTAGATCTCCCAAAATCAACTGGTGTAATTTAAGGGGGAAAACCACTCTAGAGCTCCAAAATCCCAAATTTAAAAATAGAGTGATGAAAATGAAAGGTAAAACTACTTTTATGTTTACTATTCACATACTTCAAGTAAAACGGTAGTTTTAATTCATTTTTCATACGTATATATGTATTTCTAATCAGTTTGATGGAGCAATTGAGCAGGTTGAATGACCGACGAAAGAATATGACATATGCTAAGCTGTGAATTAAACATTTTGACCACAAACTGAGCATAGTTATTGCATGGTTCAAGCTTGTTAAAAAATAGCATAGTTCCCCACTGTTCAAGCTCATTAAAAAATGAACCCACCTTCGGTAAGTAACCTTTGTGATTGCCATGCTATTGGCCTTTTGAGCCTTGGTTGTGTTCCTGCCATCACCTCCATCCTTTTGGTCAATCATACACTTCCACTTGATTGTTTATCCTTTTGAGGAATAGCTATGACAAGTGGTCTTGTTAGCCAATCTCTTCACATCACCATGTTTTGAAAAGTTCCAAACTTACCCAGAACCAGTTGCTACCCTAAACGCGACTCGTTCCTAAAAAACAAGTCTCCTTTAAACTCTTTTCGGACTCATTAAATATGAAAAAATTGTCGAGCTATTAGCTTTTCCAACTTGTTAAAGTAATCAAAATACCATCCCTCCTATATATTTTAATATTTTTTGGACCTAAGGGATTATCTCATGAAAAATTTTGAGCACTTGTCTTTTTCAGCTGGCTAAAGTGATCGAAAAGTCATCCCTTTTGTATTATTTTATCATTTTTCAGAATTAAGGGGTTATGCTACGAAAAATAACTACTGGAGTTTCCTTTTCATCCCTTTTCAAACTCTCTAAACATGAAAAGGACCAAGTTGTCTTTGTCGTTAAACTTGTCAAAACAATAGCGACGAACTTTTCCACCTAGGCAAGAACAAGTTTCACTGTCGCTAGACTCGCTAAAATGTAGCAACAGGTTTGCCCGAAGGGCAAATTATAGAACAAGCATATGTTATCCTCCTCAAGATTGAAAAATATAAAGATGTATTGGTCAGCAATGACTGGGGAAAAAAGGGAAGAAAACTTGAATAATTTTATGCTAGCAGGTCGCTCTTGAACATGACACTTTCACTTCGTCACCTTAATTGAGTCGGGTTGGGTTATTATGTTCACCGGTCATTTCACCATTGGTATTCAGCACCATCCATCTGTTGGGGTTAATGCTACCAATTCATCTCAATGTCCTTGATATGGTCAAAAGAATTCATTCAGTTGAGAAACCACCATCCATTTAATGCCTCGTCCACTGCAATACCCTCTATTTTTCATGACTGCCATTCCTGAACATTGTGTCATTAGATCGTTTTCACCTCCAGAAAATCATTTTCTTGATTTCGTGTCATAGATGTGGGATACATTAAGGCCCTTCTACAATAGGTCACTTCTTGTTGACATCAGCTCATTATCCAAGAAGTTGATCTAGAAACAACCCTTTCAGTACTTTGAAGCTTGCATGTCTCAATGGTAATTTTCTCACTTTCGGCGATAGGTTGACATCACTGGCCTTCGACCGAAAGATTTTGCGCGGTGTTTGACATCGGATCATATATTCACACCATGTGACTTGTACTATAATATCTTGAGGATCATTATCATTGTCGGTGATTCCTCTCATGTCTGTTAACAACTCACATTATTGGCTGGTAATCAAGCGATGTCTTTCCATGTTTGAATCCAAAACATCTATTCACATGGATCAACTTGTACTTCAAGTGAATATTGAATGATATTTAAGACCCCGGATCTAGTTTCATCCATATAGGCTGTGATATATTCAGAAATATAAAGACATCAATGCACACAAAAACTACACAGATGGTCATCCGAACCAGGAGTGATGACTCTACATTTGAGGAATCACCAATCTGCATATGCAGGTAACTATCTTTTCTATGTACATGAAATGAACTTATAAAGTTGAGCATGGGAATTCCCACCTCAACTAGATCATGAAAATTATATTATGATGATTTATTATATTGTATCTTATACAAGTCACCTTTCAGTTTCGAAAACCTCAGATCCTCATGATAAAGCATTTCACCCAACATCAAAGATTTACGACTTCATGCTTTACGGGGCAACTGTTATAGACATATTTGGGAACTACAACCCCAATCTTATATGTCGATAAACTAGAGCTCTTTAAACCCTAAAAGTGTTGTTTCATACCCTAAAGGATCATGGTCAACTGATTACATCATTCCCCAAAGGTTCCACCTGAAAAACCATCCAGAACTGGCAAAAACAGGAACATACTATCTGCTCCACTGTCAGGGTGCGATGCTTACTGACTACTACACTGGCCAGCTGCAATGCATACTGATGAGGCCTTCTATAGGGTGCGATGAGCGAGGATGGACAAATATCCAAGGCATTTTGCTAAGTGGATGCTTAGGGAAACTTCTAGAAACTTCTCTTATGACACTTGCCTCTCTTAATTCACCCAGGGATGAGTAAGCCATCCAATAAATATCCAAGTGGAACCAAGAACAACAAGTGGAACGACACTAATCAAAAACCCAAAGATGACTCACACCCTTGCATACATCTATAAATGGATCCCTCACCTAAGAGATCTAGAGGCTGGAATTTTGTGATTTACAAGGAAGTGTTGATAGTTTGTCTTTGAGAAGGAGCGTTGTATTGTTGGGTGATATTGCTTTTCATGAGGTGAAGACGGCTTTGATGTTGGGAGGATGATGCTGGATCAGAAAGTTGGGTTGTAATTCTCCCTTCATATTTAATAAAGTTCTTTGAGTTTTCCTCCATACAATTGTGTATTTGTGAATATTGTTATTTGTGAATGCCATTGTATGTTCATTGCATTTCTGATTCTGCAATGCTTATTATATAATAGATCAAGATGCTTTGATGGTGTTTTGTAACTTTGTTTCTACAAATAGTCTCTAAGTGAGATAAGTAGGAGAGGAGTTGCAAGCTCCGTCAAGGGGGAGAGAGATCAAGCAAGGAGTCAAATGGAATATCCAGGTTGGTTCCTTTGCCTCTCTCTCTTATCTATTATACGTAGAGGAAATCACAAATTTCTTTGATTGTTTGTTTTTAGGATAGCTATGATGATCAAGAACATGTACCCCTTGCAGCGGAATGATGAGTTCTTTGATCAGTTGAAGGGAGAAGTAGTGCTCTTGAAGATCGATTTAATATTAGGATATCATCAGGTACGCATCAAATAAGATGACATCTACAAGATTTCTTTACAGACCAGGCATGGGAATTATGAGTTTATTCTAGTTCCTTTTGGTTTAACTAATTCTCCATCTACTTTCATGTGTTTGATGAATAGTGTGTTACGTCCTTATCTAGAAACATTTATGATTGTATTCATTGATGACATATTGATATATTCTAAAAATGAGGAAGAGCATGCAGAACATTTAGCAGTAGTGTTGAGATTGGTAAGAGAGCATATGTTGTATTTCAAACTTAGTAAATGTAGTTTCTTTCAGTTAGAGGTTCATTAGTTGGGGCATGTTGTTTCGGAGGAAGGCATAACAATGGATCTGGAAAAGATCAGAGCTATCATGGAATGGGAAACTCTTAGGAATGTGGATGAGGTCAGATCTTTTATGGCATTAGCAAGTTATTACAGATAATTTATGAGGAACTTCTCATAGATTTCCTATCATATTACATCATTGCAGTGAAAAAGAAAGAAATTTGAATGGAGAGAGGAATGTATAGCAAGTTTTAAGAAGTTGAAGAATTCTCTTATGAATGCTCAAGTTCTAAAGATTGCGGATCTAGACAAAGATTTTATGGTATGTACAAATGCTTGCAAGAGAGGGCTTGGTGGGTTATGATGCAAGAAAGGTAGGTAGTATGATACGAGTTAAGGAAATTGAATGAGCACGAGCAAAATTATGTGACATACAATCTTGATTTGGAAGCTATCATTCATGCATTGAATATGTGGAGGCACTATTTTCTTGGCAAGAGGTTCATCTTGATGAGTGATCACATTGGGTTGAGATACTTGTTTGACCAACCAAATTTGAATGTTAGGAAAGCTAAGTGGTTGGATATGATTAGTGAGTTTGACTTCAAGATCATGTACATTAAGGGAAAAGAGAATAAGGTTACATATGCTCTTAGAATAAGAGTGTAGTTAAATCACATGGCAGCTATGAGTTCATATGGGACAAATTTACAAGGTCATATCTTACAGGTAGGATAATAGGATGACAGTTATCAGTAGCTTAAGCATAGGTTACAACAGCAGGGTATAGGTTAACCAGATGTGTACTATCATCTCACAGCATATGCTTTGGTCAAATTTAGGGACAGGATCTATATGTCAAACAATGGTGAGCTCAAGAAGCTTATCTTGAGGGAATTTCATGTCAATCTGAATTCGGGTCAGTCGCGATATCATAATACATCAACAGTGGTTAAGAAGTTATACCATTGGTAGAATTTGAAAAGGAGATGGCACAGATTGTTGCCAGATGCTTGGATGGTCAATAGGTAAAACTAGAGTGTAAACATCCAGGTGGTTTATTGCAGTCGATTTCAATTCCAAAGTGGAAATGGGAGGTCATTTCTATAGAATTCATTAAAAAAACATTGAGGCATCTAGACAACGTGATTCCATCGTGGTTATGGTTGATAGGTTGACTAAGGTAGCTCACTTCATTTTAGTGAAGCCTACAAATTCAGCTAGTGAGGTAGGATAGGTCTTTATTATGGAGATAGTGAGGTTAAATGGTATTCATAGGAAGATTGTGTCATATAGAGATGTCAAGTTCACTTCTAGGTTTTGGAAAGAGTTCTTTGCAGGTTTGGGGATAAATTTGTCTTTCAATACAACTTATCATCCATACAAAGATGGACAGGTAGAGAGGGTCAATCATATTTTAGAGGACGTGTTGAGAATGTAAGTTATGCGCATGGGTGCTTCAGTCAATGAACCTCTAACATAGCACGTTTGTTCATGGCAAATTACACAATACCTATTATTTGACTACATATTGGAAAATACCTCTAAAAATAACATTACTTAGCCCCCTGCCAATATAAACCCAATACACCTTCTATTGTCACCTGGATTTAACCTCAAGATGAAGGAAGGCAATGTCAGGGTAACCACAAACCATGCTTAGCCCAGTAGATAGCCCTACTAGGCCAAGAGAGGGATCTCTCCATAAGGATCTCAGCCAAGATGACTGGATCAGGAAAATAATATTAGGCTAGGTATAGTAGCACAAGGTTTTATTTGATTTAAAGGGTTTCTGTTGAATCAGGAGGAGTCGGAAAGTTTAGGCAAGGGAAGTAGGTCAAATTTGCAGGTTGTTCGATGGGGCAAGGTAGGTATGAAGCTTAGCACTCTAGGGTTTGATGGTTGAGGTGATTTAATACCGGTGAGAAGCTAGGAAGAGAATGTGATCATCATGGATCCTTCCTAAACTGTAGAAAACATAAACTGTGAATATTTTCCAAAAGAAGAGCATTAATATTAGGGATTCTACCTATCAACTTGAAAACATCCACTTAGAAGCAATGAAATGATCAATGAAGTACACAAAATATTTAAACATATGATCACAAGAGAGGAAACTGAACTAAACACCATACCACATGGATCCGAAAGAAATAGCTACTTTGATTAATCTTCTGCTAAACTGATACAAAAGGATGTCCTTTCAAAACCTAAGCATGTAGCAGAGTCCAACCCTTTACAATGAGAAAGAAGAAGAATATATAGGCATTGATTTAACCTCCTCCCATCCTCAGGGGTCGAATCCCTAAGATGAGGAGCTAGTCTAACCAACACTGAACAAGAAACTGGAATCTAGGCATCCCAACAACTTGCCTCTAAAACTGAGGAAACTAATTCATTTGTGCTCAAAATGAATTTTAATATAATGAATCTACCCTATACTACTAATTATCTATCATATTTACAATCCAATTCATCATTTACATTAGTAAAACATCCTCCATGAGAGAAAATCTATGATCACAGTCAAAACACAGTGAAATGGCAATCCTGTGCAAAATTTGTCCTATGCACAGTGCTACTTTCAGATCCCTTTTGGAGACTTTCCCAGCATCCAAATTGAGCTCATGATAGCTCATTGGAAATATCTTCAAGTCTAATTTCCAAAACATCTAGATTCTCTTCATTTGAAGCTCAGTTGACTCCTCATAAGTTGATTATCTTAAGACTATTTCTGTGTGTCCAAAAAGTGGCAGAAAGGTCATTTTTGGGATGTTGTTTGACCTTTTGGTAGACCAGTTCTGCTCCAAAAGCTTCACAAATGCATAGGGTGCATGCACTAATTGCTCTGAATCCAGAACTGAAAGCCATTTTTCCATTGGGTGTCCCTAGGAAAAGCACAGTGCCAGTGGCGCTGTGCGTAGAGCCAAGTTTCTTGTGTTAAAATTTCCAAAATTTGGCAAAGGAAAAAATTCCTCCGAATTTGATCAAAATTGGTGAGAAGAACCATCATCAAGCATCTTGATGAGCCAAGAAATCTTCAACAAGAAACCTAATCCTATCCTTCTCCTTTTTACCTTTGAGAGCCTGTCTCAACCTTGCTTTCATCTGCTTGACCCTTATATTGAAAATTTTGTTCTAGGTCCTATAGTGGTAGGCCATGTGCCTGATGATCTGGTTGTCCCTATTGGCCCTTTGTAGAAGCTTCTCTAGGTGAAAATTTACCCTAAAAATCAAAGTTTCTCTGATGTTAAGGTTCATCTCCTGAACTATCGCTACCACTATTTTCCTCCTCCTCATAATCTTTTTCTCCTTTGCCCATGTTTACCAAGCTTTGAGGTTGTGTACTCCTAGAAAAGGGATGGAGGGGGTGAGTAAGGGTTATTAGGAATAAGGGAAGGGGAAATGATCTTTATGGGTATTTTGGTGGACTATACAAGCATGAAAATGAGTGGGAGGGTATGGACCATGAAAATGAGAGAGAGGGATTGGGTTTTAGGATTAAGTGATGGGAGGTATAGAAAGGGTTAGGTTTCAAGGCATAAGCAGAGGAAACTCTCAAGGTTTCACATTTAGCCTAGCAAATTATCTTCAAATGCATAAATTGAAAGCCACTGATGAAGTTCAGGGACAACACTTACTTGTTTGAGGGGAAAGAAGACAAATTTGGTGTTTCTTTTGGGTGACAGGAGGTCATTTTGGCCCTTTCTAGCCCTACATGTAGCACCTCCTATAGGCATGTAGCACCTTTATCTATTCATAGTGTCATTGTTTTTTTCACAGGGAAAATTGGCCTACACAATGCTTTGTCCCTATGCGCAGCACCTCCACAATTTTTCCTCCAACTTGCAGGTTGATTTTGACTGCCTTCCCAATGTCCAAATTAGGCATGGGATAGCTCGTTGGAAATATTGTTGAACATACGTTCCATATCTTCCCTTAGGTTTCAATTTGGAGCTCATTTCACCTGTCAAAAACCTCAACCTCCCAAAACGGGTCAAAAAATGCAGAATGAAGGTGAAAACATGCAGAGCGTTGTTGTAGGAAACTTTTGGAGGTCTTCATCAACTCCAAATTAAGTGCATGATATCTCATTGGAAAGCTATGTTTTTCGAGCTAGAATTTGACCCATCAAGCAAGTCATTTGGACACATCAGCTAGGCGAAATATGGATTTTACCAAGGTCACTCCAAAAGTGCAGCAACTCTCCCGTGGCAAATGATTGTTTGGACATTTTTCCCAAACCATGAGACCTATGTAAAAACATAATGAGGTGTTTCTTCTAGGGTCTATGATGGACAAAAGCCTCTCTCACTTTTTGAAATTAATCTTTTCTTGCTCAAAAACATCATTTGAATAAAACCTGTCGTAATATGAGGAACAAGGGACTTGTAGAAATGAAGGGAAATGAAGGGGATGAGGGGCTTCTAAATTATTGAGAAAATTTTGGGAAGTAGGAAGGGATGTTAGGAAGTAGAGGAAAGTGGAATTTCAAGGATTGAGTGAGGGGAAGAGGTCCAAAAGGGAAAAATGCAAGCCTAGCCTAGAAAAGTGTCAGATTGTAGCAATATGTTGGGGTTTGTGGGAAAATGATGAATTTGAGGGATATAAGTGATGGGAAGTGTTTAAGAAGGTATATTAAGGATAGGGGAAGGTGTATGAGCATCAGGATACAAGTTTTGTTGATGATTTGACCATCAGAATCATGAAACCAAGAAAAAATGCCTTCAAAACCCTAAGAGAGGGAAATTAGCCTTACCAAGCACAATTGAAGCACAAACAAGGTGTAAAATGACCCATTGGAACCTAAAATAATGATGACAACTCTTTGAATGATGGTACACTCAAATGATGGGTGACATGGACCAGTACTTGGAAAACATTGGAAGGAGTGAAAACAATCCTAGACCTAATACCCAATCACCAAATTTTACTTGAAGACTCACTGAAATGAAAAGAATTGACTTTGAAACCCTGAGACCACTTTGGAAGGCATGTTTGATCATTGGTGGAAGGCTACAAAGACTAACACTAACACTGGCCTTATTGGTGATGGCAGCTCCTTGGAGGTGTCAAGAACACCGTAGACCAACTGCCTAACCATGTGGGCCAATATGGTCAAAAACTAGAACTGAAATGCATGACTGAAAACTAATGACTTGAAATGACACAAGCTGACTTGAAAAGAACTGAAAAATTGACTCAAGACTTGCTTAACTGAAACAAGTACTTACAAAACTTATTAATGGCAGGAGATCGTTGAGATTTGAGGGCTTCAAATACTGATGACAACCACCTTCCTAATAAATAAGTATTTACAATCACGTGAAGTGAACCT
>APFE030867977.1:39411-53103 GCA_000404065.3 Pinus taeda | reverse complement strand
GCAAACCTCAAGGCAACATCAAACCATTTAGCCTCGTAGCCAGCCCTACGGGGCAGGAGAAGGCTCTCTCCGGTCAATCTCAGTAAAATCTTCAATGGATGAGATGACCAATAGGGTAACACTGATTTTAGGCTAGTAAACTGATCAAAAGGGTTGATTTGGGGTTTTTAGGGTTTTTGGTGGTAAATTGAGGGGATGGAAATTTTGGGTGCGGGGATTTGACACAATTTCTGCAGGGGGTTCTTTGGGGCTAGGTAGGAGACAGTATTGATGCCTTTTATCGAGGTGGGTGATTAGGAATGATAGGTGAGGATTTAAGGAGAGAAAACAATAACTTTGAATTCTCCTTAAACAGTAGAAAACATTGAAATTAAACAAACTTAAAAGCAGAGCATGACAGTCATGAATTCTTACTTTAACACTTCGTTTGCTTAATGTGTAGAAGGAAAAGAAAGGAAATGATTCACATAACACACTTAGAGGTACATAGATAAACACACCATCAATACATGTAACCACAAGAATCCCAAAAAGGACTGCAAAACCCTGGTCTTCCTTGGGCAAAAATTGCAGAGATATAGTGAAATAATACAATGATAGCTTCTCCCTCAAGAGTCCAACCTTCCAACCTCTCAAAATGACTAATAAAATACATAATATAGGCAATCTAACACCTTTCCTTGCCTCTAGGGGTCGAGCTCACTATCCTAGGAGCTGTTTCAACCACTTCTAAACTTAGCACTAAAACCTAGGCAGTCAAAACAACTTGCCTCTATAAACTAGGAAACCAATTCATTCATTAAATGTTTGCTATTTAATGAATGAATCTTCTAGAATAGGTAAATAAGTGTCATGTCAACATGAAAATACATTAATTACATCCCAAAGAGGGTGAAAAATCCCATCTCAAGTCAAAACTGGTCAAAGATGGGCGAATTCCTGAGTTGTAGATGAATTCCTGTGAAAACTGCCCAATGGGTCGCGTACCTTTGCCTGACGGGTCGCGCTACTTTGGAGCTGGTTGTGAGGTACTTCCAGGTGTCCAAATGAGGCAAAAGTGGGCTTGTTGGAAAGGTCTGGATGTCTACTTTCCGACCCAAGTGGAATTTTGGAATTTGGTGGTAATTTGATTCTCCAAAATTTCAATCTCCCAAGACTTCTTTCTGTGTGTCAAAAATGTGGCAGAAAGTCATTTTTTGCTTGTTTTTTTGACTTTTTGGAGGCCCAAAACTTGGTGAAATTTCTAAGTAATGGCTGAGCAAGTGTAACTTTCCATGACAAATCTGGAAATCCTGAGTTTTTGCAAAATGAAGTTGCCGGGATGAAGGGTCTCATGGGGGGTGAGACCCGTTAATGGAGAAAACCTGTAAATTTCCTGAAAAAACCAAAATTTACCCAAAATGCTCAAAATTTCTTGGGATTTGTGCTATGGCTGAGTTATTTAGTGCCATGCTCCTTCAAGGAAGCCTCAGCCAAGATGTGGAGGGGATCGGGCCTTTTTTTCCGTTTTTGTGCTTTGACCAACCGCCTTTGGAGCACCTTCATCTTTGCCTTGCACACGTGCATTTGTGCCCAATAATGATTCTTCATGTTTCTCAGCAATTTATTATCTTGGTTGGCCTTAGCCAACAACCTCTCTAAATGAGCATTGAGCCGGATAAGCATAGCCTCTCAAGAGATAAAATCCTCCCATGGGATACCCTGCTGTTTTGACTGTTTGAATGTTGTTTCAACTTTTTGAGATGTTGTTTCAAGGGGACAAATAGCACAAGGGAAATGTTAGGGAAGGGAGACTTTGAAGGGAAATTGGGAAAAACATATGAAATAGGGAGTTAAGGGCAGGAATCATGATATATACCCCATCACATATATATGATTTGCAAAGGCTTTATGAGAGGTAGGGTTTAGGTTTAGTTTCTTGATTTTTAGGGATAGGGCTAGGGTTTAGGGCTTTTGATATTTTTTGGTAGGGAGAATGAATAAAATGATGAGGGAGGTGGAAATAGGATGTAGGGAAAAAGTGGGGGTATAAAGGATAACCTTGAAAACAACAAGACAAACCCTAGTTCAACCAACGCTTTGACATTTTTGAGCAAATATGCATTGGATTCATTAGTTCAAAATGATTGGCTTTAAACCACATTCACATGCTTTTCACATTTTGGCAAACAATGTATTTTCATGAGGAGAGGCCTACTTGCAACCTTGAAGTAATCTGGGGTTGTTTTGCAGCTTACTAGCGAAATTTGGTGGAGGAATTCCCAACGGGTCGCTTGCCTCTCACGGGTCGCGCCTATGTAATTTTTACACCGCTGGAGGTGCCCTGACGGGTCGCGCACCTCTTACGGGTCGCACCTTTTTGTAGGAGGCTTTTGGAGGCCTTCCCTATGTCAGAATTGGGTGAAGGATAGCTAGTTGGAAAGGTCATTGAGTCTACTTTCTAGTCCAACTAGAATGTTTCAATTTGGAGTTCATTTGCCCTGTAAAAAGTCAAATCTCCCAATACTGGTCAAAAAGTGCCAAATGAGGCTGCCTCAAGGAAGAGTGTTGTTGCAGTCAACTTTTGAATGCCTTCCTTAACCCCAAATTGAGCTCATGATAGCTCATTGGAAATATGTTTGTGTCTAGTTATCATTTTACCCATCAATCAAATCATTTGGCCAACCAAGCTAGGAGAAAACGTGATTTTCCCAAGGTCACTTCAGAGGTGCCTTTGATTCTCTTGAGGCAACGGTATTCTTTGACATTTCTCTCAAACCATGACACCTGTGAAAAAAGTGAAGGATTCTGTTCTTCTTTGGCATGTTGTGGACAAAACCCTCTCTCATTTTTCCCAAATTCATCTTTTATTGCTCTGAAACACCATTTGAGTGCAACTTATCCCGATGTGTGAAACAAGGAATTTTGTCGAAATGAAGCGAAATGAAGGGGATAAGGGGATTCTAAATTCTTGGGGAAATTTTGGGGAGTAGGGAGGGATGTTAGGAAGTAGAGGAAAGTGGAATCTCAAATATTGAGTGAGGGGAAAGGGTCCAAAAGGGCAAAACACAGGGCCAACCTAGAAAATTGCCAAGTTGTAGCTAGAAACTAGGGTTTGTGGAAAAATGAGGAATTTGGGGAATCTCAGTGATGGGAAGCATTTGGAAAGGTAATTTAAGGAAATGGGAAGGTGTATGAACATCTGGATACAATTTTTGCTGATGATTTGACCGTCCAAGAGAAATTGGCTTGAAAACCCTAGGAGAGGGAAATGAACTTGCCAAGGCACAACTGAAGCATGAACAAGATGTAAAATGACTCATTAGACACTGACATGATAATGAAAACCCTATGAATGATGATAGAATCAGCTGAATAGTGACATAGATTGGCATTTGGGAAACTTTAGAAGGATTTAAAGAAAACCCTAGACCTAATGCCTAGGGACCAAATTTTGCTTGAAGACTCACTGAAATGACAAAATTTGACCTTGACACTCTGAGACCACTTTTTAAGAGAATATTTGATCACTGGAGGAAGTCTAGAAAGACTGACACTAACATATCTTTTAAACAATAGATACACGCAGGTGAAAAACTTTCATACCAACATCGGGCTTCACCTTCTAGAGTGGTCATGAATATCTTCATCAAGCAGTATTTAAGAATATCAACCTTCAACTTGCGAGTATTCATGTGAAATCTAACCAGATGTAAAGCAACATCATTCCTATCATCATATTTAAACATAGGCAAATTCCTTTGCCAATCTACCTTAGGAATTTTATTTGGGAAACCTGGAATGTGATCTCGGCTCATGGGAGCATGCCTTCGAGCCAATGAATCCATTTTGATAACAATGTATTCACCAAGAAATTCTTGAGGCTACTGGTTCTTGAAGAGTGGAGTTGCCAAAAAAATTTGAACCTTGGGATTTCTCGACACTGGGGTCACCAGGTGAAGGATTCCAGGCTTTGCATGCATCTAACTATTGTTCACTATCAACAATTAGATCTGAACTTTGATGATATTTCTTGGGGAATATGAAACCTTTTGCTCATTCCCCAGTATGGTCGCCACTATGTTATCACCTGGATTGAACCTCAGGATGAAGGAAGACAATGCCAGAGTAACCACAAACCATGCTTAGCCAAGTAGCTAACCCTACTAGGCTAGGAGAGGGCTCTCTCCATAAGAATCTCAGCCAAGATTACTGGATCAGGAAAATAATATTACTCTAGTTATTGTGGCACAAGGTTTGGTTTGATTTGAAGGGGTTCTGCTAGATCAGGAGGAGTTGGACATTTGGTGCAAGGGAACTAGATCAAAATTGCAAGGTGTTCGATCGGGAAAGGTAGGTATGAAGCTTAGCACTCTAGGGTTTGATGGGTGAGGTGATTTAAGACTGGTGAGAAGCTAGGAAGAGCATGTGATCATCATGGATCCTTCCTAAACTGTAGAAAACATAAACTGTGAATATTTTCCCAAAGCAGAGCATTAATATTATGGAATCTTCCTATCAACTTGAAAACATCCACTTAGAAGCAATGAAATGATTAATGAAGTACAAAGAAAATTTAAACATATGATAACAATAGAGGAAACTGAACTAAACACCATACCACATGGATCCCAAAGAAATAGCTGCAATTTTTTATTAATCTCCTGCTAAACTTATGCAAAATGATGTCCTTTCAAAACCTAAGCATCCAGCTGAGTCCAACCCTTTACAATGAGAAAGAATAAGAATATATAGGCATTTATTCAACCTCCTCCCATCCTCAGGGGTTTAATCCCTATGAAGAGGGTCTAATCTAACCAACACTGAACAAGAAACTGGAATCTAGGCATCCTAACAACTTGCCTCTAAAAGTGAGGAAACTAATTCATTTGTGCTCAAAATGACTTTTAATCTAATGAATATACCCTATAATATTAATTATACATCATATTTACAAGTCAAGTCATCATTTACGTTACTAAAACATCCTCCATGAGAGAAAATCCATGATCACATTCAAAACACAATGAAATGGCAATCATGTGCAAAATTTGTCCTACATGAAGTGCCACTTTCAGGTCCCTTTTGGAGGCTTTCCCAAAATCCAGATTAAGCTAATAATAGCTCATTGGAAAGCTCTTCAAGTATACTTTCCAAAAAATCTATAATTTCTTCATTTGAATCTCATTTAACCCCTCATAACTTGATTCTCTCAAGACTGCTTCTGTGTGTCTAAAAAGTGATAGAAAGGTCATTTTTGGGGTGTTGTTTGGACCTTTTGGTAGACCAATTCTGCTCCAAAATCTTAACAAATGCATAAGGTGCATGTACTCATTTCTCTGAATCCAAAAATGAAATCCCTTTGTCCATTGGGTGTCCCTAGGAAAAGCGCAGTGTCAGTGGCGTTACGTGTAGAGCCAAGTTTCCTGTGTTAAAATTCCCAAAATTTGCCAAAGGAAAAAATTCCTCCGAATTTGATCAAAATTGGTGAGCAACACCATCACCAAGAATCTTGATGAGCCAAGGAAGCTTCATAAATAAAACTAAGCCTATCCTCCTCCTTTTTTCCTTTGAGAGCCCATCTCGGCCTTGCATTCATCTGCTTGACCCTTATATTGCAAATTTTGTTCCGAGTCCTGTAGTGGTAGGCCATGTGCCTGATGATCTGGTTGTCCCCGTTGTCCCTTTGTAGCAGCTTCTCTAAGTGAAAATTGACCCTGTCAAGCCAAGTTTCTTTGATGCTAAGGTTCATCTCCTAAACTATCACTACCATTGTTTTCCTCTTCCTCATAATCTTTTTCTCCTCTATCCTTGTTTGCCAAGATTTGAGGTTGTGTACTCCTAGAAAAGGAATGGAGGGGGTGAGTAAGGGTGATTAGGAATAAGGGAAGGGGAAATTATATTTATGGGTATTTTGGTGGACTATACAAGCATGAAAATGAGTGGGAGGGTATGGACCATGAAAATGAGAGAGAGGGACTCGGGTTTTAGGATATTGCTTTGGGGATGAAGGAATATGAGATATGGAGGGATATGTAAGAGGGCTTAGGGTTTTGAGAATAGGTGAAAGGAGATATGGGAGGGATAGAAAGGTTTTTAGGATTGAGTGATGGGAGGTATAGAAAGGGTTAGGGTTTCAATGCATAAGTAGAGGAGATTCTTAGGGTTTCATATTTAGCCTAGCAAATTATCTTCAAATGCATTAATTGAAAGCCAATCATGAAGTTCAGGGACAACATTTACTTGTTTGAGGGGAAAGAAGACAAATTTGGTGTTTTTTGGGTGGCAGGAGGTTGTTTTGGCCCTTATTGTCCCTATGCGTAGTGCCTCCTATAGGCGCGCTATGCCTCTTACAGGCACACATTGTCTTTCTGTACGCGCAGCACCGTTGTTTTTTGCACAGAGAAAATTGGCCTACACGCAATGCCTCCACAATTTTTTCCTCCAACTTGCAGGTTGATTTTGACTGCCTTCCCAATTTCCAAATTAGGCATGGGATAGCTCGTTGGAAATATTGTCGAGTATACTTTCCATATATGCCTTTAGGTTTCAATTTGGAGCTCATTTCACTTGTCAAAAACTCAACCTCCCAAAGCTGATCAAAAAATGTAGAATGAGGGTGAAAAAATCCATAGTGTTGTTCCAGGCGACTTTTGGAGGTCTTCATCTTGATAGATGATTGGAAAAATATGTTTTTCTAGTTATCATTTGACTCAGTAAGAAAGTCATTTGGACAATCCAGCTAGGAGAAATCTTGATTTTCCCAAGGTCACTCTAGAAGTGAAGCAACTCTCCTATGGTAAATGATTGTTTGGATATTTTTCCCAAACCATGAGACCTGTGGAAAAACAAAAGGAGGTGTTTCTTCTTGGGTCTATGATGGAAAAAAACCTCTCTCACTTTTGTAAAATTCATCTTTTCTTGCTCAAAAACATCATTTGAATAAAACCTATCTTGATGTGAGGAACAGGGGATTTATAGAAATGAAGGGAAATGAAGGGGATGAGGGGATTCTAAATTATTGAGAATTTTTTTTGAAGTAGGGAGGGATGTTAGGAAGCAAGGGAAAGTTTAATTTCAAGGATTGAGTGAGGGGAAGAGGTCTAAAAGGGTAAAACATAGGCCTAGCCTTGAAAAGTGTCAAATTGTAGCAATATGCTAGGGTTTGTGGGAAAATGATGAATTTGAAGGATATAAGTGATGGGAAGTATTTAAGAAGGTATATTAAGGATAGGGGAAGGTGTATGAGCATCAGGATATAAGTTTTGTTGATGATTTGACCATCGGATTCATGAAACCAAGAAAAATTTCCTTCAAAACCCTAAGAGAGGGAAATGAGCCTTACCAAGCACAACTTAAGCATAAACAAGGTGTAAAATGACCCATTGGAACCTGAAATAATGATGACAACTCTTTGAATAATGGTACACTCAGCTGAGAGGTGACATGGGCCAGTACTTGGAAGAATTTGGAAGGAATGAAAACAGTCCTAGACCTAATAACCAGTGACCAAATTTTACTTGAAGACTCACTAAAATGAAAAGAATTGGCTTTGACACCCTAAGACCACTTTGTAAGAGCATGTTTGATCACTGTTGGAAGGCTACAAAGACTCACACTAACACCTTCTATATTTAAAAAACTATTAGTTTCACTAGATATTGTACGTATCCATTTTTTCATTAACATTTTTAATATCCCTTTACATTTTTTCATTAACTTTGAGCTCCATTTCTTATACCTTCCAATATAAAAACCCTTTACCCCATATTATATGCCCAATATATTATGTCACTTTTTCCTCAATATATATCCCCCAACATGAATGCACGTGGTATGGTATTTCTCCCCCAGTGAAGCCCCTGTGGTTATGCATCAATAGCGAAAGTGGGAATAGTATCTTCCATTGGTGGAGTTTGTGTATAACAATGGGTATCAGGAGTCACTGAGGATGATTTTTTTTATGCACTTTATGTGCAGAGTTGTAATACTCGTAGCAGTTGGAGTGATACAGTGAACAGGGTGTTAATTAGACTGGATATGTTGACAGAGATGGAACAAGAAATATAAGTGTTGGGTCATTGATTTGTCATCATTCTCACTTGTCTTTGTAATTCATTAATCCATTACTTCCAACCATCCATTGCACCATTTTACTCACTTGCCACCATTTTTACCATAACTCTTTGTGATGTGCCTCTATATGTATAGTGGTTAAGTAACAACATTTTCCTTTATTTTTAATAGATTAAGAATAATTATGCATGGTTTACGAATGACAGCTTGGCCAATTCAAGTTTTTGTAGTTTATTCAAGTTTTTGTAGCTATCTCCATAGTTGATGTAGTAGCACCACTCTAGAAGGAAATCTGACACTTGGACTTCATTTTTAGAAGCTCGAATATGGATTTGTATTCATAAAATTCCACACATATTGCACGTGTTGACCTCCAACAAAAGATCAAAGGAAAAACACAATACTTTTGACCATTTAACTTCAAATGCATTTTCATAGAAAATGATAATGAATTTTGAAAAATGAAAACATGGATTTTTTAGCATGAACCCATTTAGGTTCTTAGTGAGCATTTTCCTCAAATTAGTTACCATTTGAGATATTTTAGGGGTTATTTAGAGTCCTATTTTGTAGATTGCATGAGCAAACGGTTTTGTAGTTTCACAGTCAATGCCCAATCACCAAAAATATTGGAACAAATTGTTCTTTAGCAAATTTGTGGTAGGGAGATCATTCTTATCATATTTGGGTTGATATTTGATCAAAGTATCCATCAAATAAGATTGGATTTTATTTTCAAAATTGATCTCATGATGAGAATTGAAGCAAGAAAATTTTGAGTTTGTTAATTGCCTCACAACTCTATAAATTGTAGTATCTTTGATGAAAGGGGGATCAGATGTCAAGGATGAATATTAATTTGTAATTGTTGTTGCTAATTGAAGAATAAAACTTTGTTTTTTTTAATGAATGCAATCTTTGTTATGGCACAATTCTGAATGTGATTAGCGATTCCAATCTTAAGATCTAAGTTTTTGAGCATCTCACACTCACTAAGAGGGCCCCCTGAGGATGTGTGAGAGATATTATAGTTTTCTTTTATTATTATTTTTTTAAATTTCTTATGATTTGCAATTAGATCAAAATTTTCCTCATTCAATTGTTCAATTTATTTAGATGTTCAGTTTCATGTCAATGCTATATTTTTTAAACCAAAATTGCACTCATTTTTCCTTGTTTCATTACAGGTAAAGTGTTTGATAATAAATAAATAAAAACCAAAAGATTTACATCAAATTATCGTTTAAGCTTAAGTCTCATATTTATGCATGATAGGATATGATTGACTTTGGTTTAGATTGCACACAACAGTAATATTTTTTAGGCTTCCATAATTATTATTCCATTGCTCTTAGTTTGCTATACTCTAGAATGGTTTTTTATTTCAAAGTCTTGTAGTCTCTAGATCAACTTTACTTTCAGAAATTGATAGACTTAGTTTTCTTTCCAAGCTGATTATATTAAATTTACCTTCAAAACAAAATAGAATAATCTTGCTTTTCAAGTTCCTAGAATAATCTTGTCTTTAAATTTCGCTAGCATATATATTTCCATTGTTAGAATAGATCTTGAAGTCCTTTCTTTAGAATACATTTTCTTTGAATTCATTTCGAAGTCTTGAGTTACAATTAAAAAAAACATGTGCAATTAATCATAGATAGATTTCCATTACATTTTTTCATATTTCTTATTTTGCTTTTTTTTCTTTGAATTGAAAGTAGATATCCTAGCACATATAGTGCATGTATACTTTGTAAGTTCACAAAACCCTGGGTTTGAAAATTAATGACAAGTAATTTAATAGTCAATTAAATTACCCAATAGTAGGTTATCAAGAAGAATCTAAAGGTAGCACAAGATAGGAAGAAGAGTTATGCAAATCAAAACAAGGTGTTTAAGGAGTTCTAGGTTGCGGAATAGGTGCATTTGCACATCAAGCCCAAGAAGAGCTCCTTGAGGATTGGATCATATGCCAAGCTAGCACCTTGGTATTTTGGGCCTTTCAAGATTCCTGAAAGGATTGGACCAATAGCCTATTGACTTGCACTACATTTGACAGTGAAAATCTGTGACATTTTCCATGTGTCATTGCTTAAGAAGTATGTGAAATATGTTGATCATGTGATTAATTGGTTTGTATTGCAAGTGGATCCAGAAGAGAATTCTAGCAAAAATCTCAGTTCATTTTGTAGCAAAAGATGTTCATGCTTCGGAATCGAGAAATCGAGTAATATAAAGTGCATTGGAAGCACTTTGGGTGATGGATGATTAGATGCAAGCTATGTATCCTTCTCTATTCATTGGTTGAGGGGATGTTCTCTGATATATGTTTTGATGTTGTGTTTTTCGTTATGTCTATGTATATACATATGTATGTAAATACTTCATCGAGCTATGTTATAAAGCTCTAATAAGTGGTATGTTTTTCATGATATGTTGGTTATGTCTTTAGTAGTATGATATGATATAAATGTTTTATTGAGCTATGTTATAAATATACATAGGTAGCATGTGTTTTGTTGGTTTATAAGTGTCATTGAACACTGAGAATGGTGTTCCCCCACATGGGAGGAGTATGTAACAACCCCTAGTTGATTTTATATGTATCTAAATAAAAATAATAACCAAGGTTTCATGACACATATTCCAAGTTGAATGTTGGGCAAAACATATTGATGGGGATCACTAGTGATTAATAATGGAAATGGAAATTAGAAAAGAAAAAGTGGAATTAATTGGCATTTATTTATAAAAATAATGGAAAATAGGAGAAAAGGAAGGTGAAAGGTCACAAAATTGCATGAGGAGGAAAATGAAGAAAATAGAGGCCTCAATGATAAAAAGAATTATGAGGATTCGTTCACAACTTTTGTCAATTCAGTATTTGTCACTCTCTCATACTCTTGCACACTTAGAGAAACCTTGGAGCATTGTTGAAGCACACTTGGAGAACTCTAATTTTCATTGGATTTAGGGAAAGAACGAAAAGGAAAAGTAGGAAAGCACAAGGGATAGTTGGATCGGCAGCTATGGTGGGATTCCCTTGTAGGTATCGAGTTGCATGTATGATTTCCTTATTAGTTCTGGCAGGCATGTTACATGCATGTGGTTATTTGTTTATGATATGTCATTGGCATGGGGGATTTCCTAGATTGATAGTGTTTTTTCCTAACCTTTCCATTTCCTAGATATCCATGGTGTTATGGGTTTTTCCACTTGTTGTTTCTGATTAGTGCTTAGGTTCCTTATGGTTTTGGATTGAGTTACTAATTCCTAGGGTTGATGGTTGGAAAAAAATATCTAGAGCCCTGAAATAGCTTTGGTTGAGTTACTTGTCCTAGAACCTTGGTTGGACAAATCCTTCAAAGCCCTTGGTGGGTTGAGTTACTAGTCCTAGAGCCTTGGTTTTACAAACTCTCTAGAGCTCTGAAAAGTTGTGGGTTGAGTTATTAGTTCTTAGAGCCATGGTTGGTACAAACACTTTAGAGCCTTGGATAGCTTGGGTAGAGACTGATCCAATTGGTGTTACAAATGTCTGACTGTGAGGTGGAATCACTACTTAACGGTTGAGGTGGTTTGGCCTCTGGAAGACCTAGTTTGGTTTTGTGTGGTTTGTTCCATGAGATCCCACATTCATGGTTAGAATATGGCATGGGGGTGATTAGCTAAAAGAGATAATTGGTTTATCTCAATCTATAGTTGGATGGTACATGGAAGTCCCTAGCCTGGTTGGATTTTGAATATGTTAATAAGAGCTTTTTTCCTCTTGTATTTTAATGAGTAATTGTACTTGTTGTTATATGGATTTGATGGTTCGTTTATCATGGTGTATACGTTGTTCATTTGCTGGTTATATGTTTGTTATATGATGTATTTTAGTTATTTCTCTTGACATGTTTTATTTGTTGATGAATGGTTAATGAATGCATGAGCTAATAGATGTTATTGCATGTAACACCCTCCTCCCATGCCTACCCAAAGTAACCATGCCAACCGGGGTAAACATGAGACGAGAGGCTACTATGATCAGATTCAACCTCCTATGTGACCTTAAGGAAGTGGAATCGATAGAACATCACATACAGTCATCTAACACCATCAACAGAACCCTCAAGAGAAAAGTCAGCCACTTAGATAGCCTGTCCCTAGGTCCCACTGTTGTTTTGAACCTCTTAGGCCATAGTCGCTCTCATGCTATGGGAAAGGGAGTGACCATAGACCCAAATTCACTCTCATAGGCTTGCATGCCAATGACTTTGGACCAAACTTGCTAGTTTTGTGCTAGCGACCCCAGGATTTAAGCCACTTTTTTAGGCCTAGAGCCAAAACCATTGCCCAAAATGGAATGATAGCTTGAAATCAAGAAAAGTAAATAGAAACAATGGAGCAAAAGAAATAAGCTCAACAAGACCATAACCAGACCCCTACTAGCCATGATAGGCATTTCATAAAACATATCATTGACATGTAACCTACAGGTGTAAACAACATAATTAAGTTTAGGAATCTCATACTTACCTGAGAATTGCTATGAACCTTTGTTCCCTCATGCCATTTGTTGCATTATCATCTATTAGGTCATAGACACATTATCAATTCATGTACAAGTAAAAACATGCTGAGAGCCATACATAGCTCATGTCACAAAATGTACATATAACTAGCATAATAGGAACATAAATACCATGAATATATCAACCATCAAAATCCATATATACATCAGTACATTTTCACATGAAAATCAAGGGAATTAATTTCTCATTAATGGATGCAATAAACCAACCAGAGATGGGACTACCACATTCCACCAGACCACAGAATGGGTGAACAAAATCTTTCTTCATCCTTTCACCCTCATGCCATATTTCAAGCATAAATGTGGGATCTCATAGAACACATCAATCAAAACTCATCCAGTGCTTCCATAGGCCATCCACCTCAGCCCATCAACATTGATTCCACCTCACAGTCGGACATCATGAAACCATCATCAGATTGGTCTCCATCCAAGCCTTTTAGGGATTTCATATCGTTTGTGTATTTTGGGTTGTGTTATATTCTTTCCACGACTAACCTACGTAGTGAACCGGGGGGTTAGAGGGGGGACGGAGCCCCCCCTTTGTTGCGCCGATTGCGCAGTGGGGGGATCACAGCGGGGGCGGTAGCCCCCCCTGTCCAGGGGGTTTGAGGGGGGCGGGTAGCCCCCCTCTACGAGGTTCAGGGTAGCGCCCCAAGAAAAAATAATTTGGACCCTATATTAGGTTGGCCGAACCTACCTATGGTTTTTCGGTCCATGGTTTTGGACGCGATGGTTTTTCGGTCCATGGTATTGGATGCTTCAGCATGTATAAATATGTATTGTAACATTGAAAGGAAAATGATAAAAAATCAAGCTGGTAGTCTCGGTTTTGAGATCCAGTGGGAAATCTCTGTGTATAGGTGTTTTATGTGTTATGCTCTCGCATTTTTATTTTTCTTGTGATTTAGAATTCGTATGCAGGTAATTTCTGTACGGGGTTAAATCCTACATTTGGTATCGGAGTTGTTTTGGCTTCAAGGGGACGCCTTTGTTGCTGAGGGGTTTCACTCGGGCCTGTGGTAGACCCTGTTCAGTGGGAGATCTGTGAGATCGATTCT
>APFE030867977.1:9897-35706 GCA_000404065.3 Pinus taeda | reverse complement strand
CACTTTGAAGAATATTGTAGATGCATTGACAAAATATGTGAGCTCTGAGAAGTTCTCTTGGTGTAGAGAAACAATGGGTGTTTCAGGGTTGGAAAAATGACTAAGTTCTCTTGTGGCCCCTTGTGGAAAGAAAACAACAAGTGGGATATTGTTGGGTTGTGTTATATTCTTTCCACGACTAACCTACATAGTGAACCGGGGGGTTAGAGGGGGGGGCAGAGCCCCCCCTTCGTTGCGCCGATTGTGTAGCGGGGGGCGGGTAGCCCCCCTCTACGGGGTTTGGGGCAGCGCCCCGAAAAAAAAAATTTGGACCCTACATTAGGTCGGGCAAACCTACCTATGGTTTTTCGGTCCATGGTTTTGGACGCGATGGTTTTTCGGTCCGTAGTATTGGATGCTTTGGCATGTATAAATATGTACTGTAACATTGAAAGGAAAATGATGAAAAATCAAGCTGGTAGTCTCGGTTTTGGGATCCAGTGATAAATGTCTGTGTATATGTGTTTTATGTGTTATGCTCTCGCATTTTTATTTTTCCTGTGATTTAGAATTCGTATGCAGGTAATTTCTGTACGGGGTAAAAACCTACAGTGCAACCAAGGCTTCTAGAACTAGTAACTCAACCCACATCTTATACAGGGCTTCCAGAGCATTTTTCCAATCAAGGCTTCCAAGACTAGTAACTCAACCCAAGCTATTATAGGGCTTTTAGAGCATTTGTTCAACTAGGGCTTCTAGGACTAGTACCTCAACCCAAGCTAAGGAAACATAAGAACCAACCAAAAAAAAAAATGAAAATAAACCCATAATCACCATGGCTATCCAAGAAATGGAAAGGCTAGGCAATCCATTGTTAATCCAAGCAATCCTCCATGCCAATGAAATATCACAACCAGAAAACCACATGCATATGCCATGCATGCCAAAACTAGTGAAGAAATCATACATGCAGCTCAGTACTTTCACACAAACCTGATGTAGTTGTTGATCCCAATTCCCTCTTGTGCTTTCCTTCTCTTCCTTTGCCTTCTTGCTCCAAAAATCCAAATATTCCACACCCTCCAAGAGTGCTCCGAGAGAACTCTATGTCTCCAAGAGTATGAGAGTGATAAAGAATAATGAGAGAGAGCTCCAACACTGAAGTGACCAAGTCTTAGCCAAGAGCGTTCCAACTGATCCTCATAAGCCTTTTTATTAATGAGGCCTCTATTTTCATCATTTTCAATTATTTTCCTTCAATTTACTCCTCACATGAAACCTGTGACCTTTCACCTTCCTTTTCTCCTAATTTCCATTATTTTCATAAATAAAATGCCAATAAATGCCTGATGCCTTTCCAAGGCCTTTGCCATTTCCTTTGCTAATTTCCTTAGCCATAATAAACTAAATCAATACCCATTAGGATGTTTCCCCACCATTCAACTTGTAATGCGTGTCCCATCATCGTGGCTTAATATATTTTTACATGGAATTTTACCAGGGTTGTTACATTTCACCTATTATGAGACGGCATTCAACCTTCTTGAATATTCGCAAATAAGTATCAGACCCCTATGTTTAGATATGCATTCATGACCTGTACATTACATGATTTCCTTATGTTTGACTAACTGAATGTCATGGTTAGGCCTGGTTAGGTCAGGTAATTGATCTAATTTTGGTGTGAATTTCTTTGTCTTGATATCATTTATTGTTCTGGAAAGTCTCATCAAGTTCCAGGCAATGGTCTAGAGACTATCCCTAAAAAGGTGGCTCAGATTCAAGAACACATCCTCAGAATTGGGAAATCTTGGTCGTGCTCACCTGGAGGCATTGTTATGCATGTGACTAGAGGGTTATAACCATTGGCTTGCAAGATTTTGCATGAAGCTAGGAGTCCAAGTCAGTAAAAAGGGTGTCTAGATTAGGTTTTTGCCACCTGGGGTGGTTACTTAGGCTCTGAGTGACCTGTAGCCCCTGTAAGATGTGTTGAGTTATTATTTTGTCTTCCGCAGTCAGCCCAACTTCCTTAGTGGAACCTATGAGGTTAGATCATGTCATAGTATCTCCTCCTCTCATGTTTCCCCAGGTAGGCTAGTGAACTTTGGTAGATATGGGACAGGTGGTTAGAAAAGACTTACACATATTCTTATGAGCTTGAAGAGCTTCTTATGATTATGTATAAGTATTAAGATGCAAAATTACAAACAAATTTCACTTGTTCCAATAGTGGAAAATGTAAGCCACAACTTGCTTCTCAAAAGAACAATCTCTCTCTCCTACACTAACAAGAGAAGCCAAGGCTAAAAGTCCCATTACTTGAGCTATGAGGGTCTATATATAAGGAGTGAGATGACTCTTCAACTCCCTTGTGACTCTTGGATTCCCTCATGACTCTTTGGCTTCCATGTGATCTTTGTACTAATTTATGACTTTTCATTTTTTCTCTTTTCTTATTACAAATTTTTCCCTTTTACAAAATTGTGGACAAAAATAAAATAAACATATTTATGTACAATTTTTATTAAATTGTAATTAGGGAACTTTGACATGGATTTTCTTTTTGATGTATCAGTATCAAGCTTTTTATTCTAGTTCTATGTATTTGAACTTCTGTTGTAGCTCTCTCTCATACCTGATCCCACCCCTCAAGGAGTGGTAATATTGTTTTCAAGCCAACAAGTATATGGTTCCACAACATAGTCATCTTCATGTGCTGCATGAATTGTTCAGTAAAATATTTCATAATAGTCATCTTTGTTACCTCCAAGTCATATTGAGTATCTGCATGTCTTTTGATGTTCAAAAACTTCTTTCGATCCTATATGATGGAATCACTATGCTTCACTTCTCTGAGTGCACCTACTGAATGTATATTGTGCATTCAAACTAAATCTTACAATTGGGAATGAAATTTCATGTAGGTAGAAATAATGTTGCCTATTTTGTTTTTGAGTTGATCATAAGCTTGCACATGTATTTTTAACTATACTTTGTCCATTTCATCTTTGACCCTTCCTTTCTTAGCCAATGTTACCAGTGCGGTTAGGTATTTGGTGCCCCATTCTTGGAACATATCTATAGCCATGTGAGCTAATATTATTTCTATCCTTAGTATTTCCTACTACTACTTTTGGATTTCATACAAAGGCGCCATTACTTTGTGCAAGGTCATCATCTCTTCATAAACTTACTTCATTACATCTTCCAACTACTTAAGTTCTTTAAGTATCGTGGAATGTTGACCTTGTCTACTAGAACCTATGGAAGACACCCTCTTATTTTAAATGAGAAGCTACTCATTCTATTACTTTGCATTAGACATTTCTTTCTTAAACCATTCATTCTCATGAGTGAGATAATAAATGTTATTTTCAGTGGATACTACAAATATTGCATCTGTTGAAGCAATTGATTTTGGATTGGTCTTTGTGTTTGCAACAAATACTCTTTCCATATTGATAGAGATTACTCGATGTGGATCATTAGGATAGTACTTCCTCCTTTCTTGAATGATTTTTTCCTTAATTTGATCAAATGTGAAATGCAGATGTTTAGGATCTCGTCTTCTACTAGAGGTAGGATACCCATTTCATTGAGAGTAAGGTGCCCACCTGTTAGAAGTGTTAGAGGCTGAACATTCAGAGTGGCTAATTTTGTATCATCTTTCATTGTTTGGTTCTCCTCTTCTTTCTCATCATCTATCTCTTGAGTGATTCACTCTTCTTCCATATTCATTGTCAGTTCTTCTTCTTCTCTTCCTCAAGTTGTATCCTTCATTTTTATTTCTCCACCTTCTACTTCTTAAC
The DNA here is from genome assembly GCA_000404065.3 of Pinus taeda. NCBI lineage: Eukaryota > Viridiplantae > Streptophyta > Pinopsida > Pinales > Pinaceae > Pinus > Pinus taeda. The sequence continues at coordinate 31,918 of APFE030867977.1, read as the reverse complement.
GGCCTTTTTTTATTTTTTATTCAAATTTTCCTCTTCTTTCTTTTTCCTCAATTCTTCTTTTCTCTTTTTCATAGCCTCTTCCTTAATTTTTTCTTCCTCCTCCTTTTGGCTTTGCTCTTTAGCTTGTGCCTTCCTTTTAGCTTCTTCTTGTTCTTGTCTCTTCTTTTTAGATTCTTTGTGATCCTTCCTCTTCAAATGCCCATTTAGCATATTTATTAGCTTTTATATTTTCACTTCTTTCTTTTATACCCTTATGCTCCTATTTTGTCTTCAATTCAACATTTTCTGGCATGTTCATCTCCTCTTGGCCTCCTCCCTCTAACTCATATGGAACATTTTCTTGGTTTGAAGGATGTTCTTCTCCATTTATTCCAGTCACTCTAGATGCATTGTAATGATTCTTTATTGTATCCTCATCTTTCTATGAAACCAAAGAACATTCCTTTGTATATCTTACCTTTGCATATATCAATGATATCCCATCTCACCAAATCTGAGGCACTCTAGTTTTGGTATTTCTTCTTCTACTGCCTTCAAACTCTTAAAATTGTATAATCCATTGTGCAAAGGGAAGGTGGGCCATGGAGACTTCTTTGACATTTGTAATTACCCAAGAAATCTTGTAGCAAGTTGATAGCCAACATCCTATATCACAACTTTTTCCATCACAAATAGTGGCATAAGATGTGGGCTCTTGTTTGCTCCAAAGAATCTATAAATGTTCCCTAAGGATCTGATAAACTCAAAATAATTCATGGTAAGGTACATAATCAGTGCAATAAAAACCTATTCTATATCTTCTCAATATATATAAAATATTCATTCTGGAAAAATAGTGCATTGGCCTTGGCACGAGCGCAAGGGCTAGAGATAAGGATGGTCTTGGTCAAGTACTAGGGATGCATAGTGTGCTCACATAGTATTAAAAGGGTTAAGAAGGCACGAGCGCATAGGCTAGAGGTAAGGGTTGGTCGAATAGATACTAGAAGCACGCAATGTGCTAGCAAGGTAAGAGCACATGTATGGGGTGTAGGTGCGATTCATAAGTGCAAGGGTTAAGGACTATGATTTTTGGATGCACATGCACAACTCAAAAGTTGTGGGGTGAAATATGTATTTATATCACTCTTTCCAGTGTTAGGTGGGCTCTATCTCATGTATGCATGCAAAACCACGATGAAGGCTTACTATGGGTGTCATCACATTATTTAGAGACAATATTATAAGGTTGAGACTCTAGGATGCACATTCATGCCCGAGGAGAGTAAGTGATTAGTGTCAGTATGATTAGGGTTGAAAAAGGATAAATGGAAAACATTGTGGCTTTGCTTAGTGCTAGCACAATGAAGTCAAAGGTAGTTTCAGGAAAATGAATAAGTGTACGAAAGATAAATACAACAAAGAGCAAGAAAGATAATCTAAGTCGGAATTCAGCATTTATCAGCAATACATATATATATATATATATATATATATATATAATAATATAATATATATATATATATATAAATATATATATATATATATATATATAATAATATATATTATATATATATATATATATTATATGTATGTACATACATATATATATATACTACATACACACACACACTCACAACATATATATATATATGTATTATCTATATGTATATATCTATATATAATATATATATATATATATATATTATATATATATGCGTACAATTATTCATATGAATTTGAAAGGTTGCGGAATTTGAAAAGGTGCAAGAGACAAGAATGAAGAACTAAAATGAAAAAAAATAAGCTCAAATTTTAGGTATGAAGTAATTAGCTTACTCGAAAGGAGCATGTGATGCAATCAGAGATAGAAAGACTAGGTAATGGCTTTGTTCTTGGGAAGTGTGCAAAGATCCAATAAGAAAAATACAATAATGAAATGAACAATTGGGGAACTTGTATATATAATTAGTTTTCACATTCGATTAAGTTGTTCTTTTGGAGTGCGCCCTAGCACATAAGTATTGGAAAAGTTTCTTTAATTATCATTGGGAAGTGTGCTTGTGTTGAGCTTAAAAAGTGTGCTAGTGCTAGGTTGAGTAAGTGTGCTTGGCTTGTGGATGAAAAGCACACCATGACTTAGATATTTTCAAGCAAACCATTAATGACTTAGGCACTTAGGAAAACTTCACACAAGCATAAGATGACCTCAATTACTTAGAAAAATTTGAGAACATGGTATTTCATGGTTAACAAGGACTCTGAAATAAGTTGAAGTCAAAAATTTTGGAAGGTGGTTGTAGTAGCTACAACAGTTGGCGATTCACTGACAAGACCTTCATCGACCCATCTATCATTTGTTACCCCAGCCACACTCACACCATTCACTTACTCTCCTCGAGTATTCCCACGCATCCTAGAGTCTCAACCTTACACTCTTGTCTCTAAAGGATTTGTTTGCATCCATACTAAGCCCTCCTCATGACTTGGTGCATGTGAGAGATAAAGCCCTAACACGAAAGACCTAACACCAGAAAGTGTTATTGTGCTAAATATTTCACCTCACAACCTTTGAGTTGTGCATGCACATCCCATAGTCATAGTCATTAACCCTTGTTCTTGTCAACAGCACATACGCCCCACACATGTGCTCTTACCTTGCTATGGAATTTCATGCTTCTAGTCTCCATTAGGCCAAGCCTTACCTCTAGCCTATGTGTCTATTTCTTATTAATCATTTTAACACAGTGTGAGTGCACTACACATCCTTAGTACTTAACCAAGACCATCCTTGTCTCTAGCCCATGCACTCTTGCCAAGGCTAGAACAATGTTTTTCCACAATGAATATTTTGCATAGATTGAGTAAGCATAGAATAGGTTTCTATTGGAATGACTGTGTACCTTTCCATGAATGATTTTTAGTTTCTAGGTACAAGATATCTTCAGCATACTAGTGTGTCATCCTCTCCATAAATTATGCCTCTAATTATAAGAAAAGGATTGGTAAGAGAGAAAATCAGAAGTAGTATTGAGGGTGTAGTCAATAGTTCGAAGACTAAATAACCCATACTCAAGGACCCTGAATGTTTTATCAAAAAGTCAATGACCTTATCTTGGCCAAATATATTCAAAGACTTCTCTAGGAATGTGATTCCAAATGATGAATAAGATAGAGAGATCTACCTCAACATTAAGCATTCCATGTTTCACATAATTTCTTATCGTTATCTAGTGCTACCTTATGCAGAGACAATTAGGTGGATATTACAACACATTGATCCTTAGAATATGATTGTGATAAGTTCAAGGGGAGAAGTATTGGCTACCTATCAGGCTCATTATATACACATGTACTAAGAACTCTCAAAGATGGAAGAATACCTAAATACAAGATTCTATGATGGTTTTTAATATTCCACCAAAGAGATCCTCAAATCTTGGTGGTAGGAGTCAAGACAATTTCGTTAAAAGCATGATAAAATTTACAAAAACAAGATATTGAAGAAAGTGTATGAATACTAAATGGCCATGTGTTGCATATTATATGGACATGAAAACATCAAATTCTCTGAGGAAGGTGGGTTCATATGTTACACCCATGAATTACCAAAGGAAATGTTTTCAACTAGCCTAACCTCATTGCATATTCATTGTAAAAGTGCATCACAAAGGTAAAGAATGTGGCAGAAGGCAAGCAACCAAATTTTCACATGCCTTCATCTATGCTAGACAATATGTGTGCCAAGAATGAATTCCTGGGGTTGGAATGGAAATGGGCTTATGTTAAGGAGATACCCCCAATTCATATTTATTGCAAGATACTTTGGGAAATGAGTTATAGAGGAGTGTATGCAAGGATAACTAAACTCTTTATCTCAGTATTATATCAATTGATATTTGGCACTATGGCATATTCATGATGGTAAAGGAAAGGGAATATAGAGTAGACATTGAAAATTGATTTGCATTTCCTTAGGGAACATTTATTAGAGTCTTAACAACATACAAGATTGCACATATTATGCCACTATTTGTGATTGACAAAGTTGTGATATAGGAGTTCAGCTATCAACTTTCTATAGGATTTCCTGGGTCGTTACATAGGTCAAAGAATTATCCATGGCCCATCTTCCCTCTGCATATTAGATCATAAATTTTTAAGAGTTTGAAGGCAACAAAAGCCCCATATTCGGTGAGATGGGATATCACGTGTATGATCTAACATGCATAGCCATACAAAATTGTGAGAAGTTGAGATACACATGGGCATATTCCTCGGTTTCCTGAAAAGATGAGGAGAAAATCAAGAATCATTACAATGCATCCAGAGAAACTAGAACAAATAGAGAAGCAGGTCCTTCAAACCAAGAAAATGTTCCATATGAGCCAGATGGAGGAGGCCAAGAGGAGATGAACATGTAGCACAACATTGAACTGAAAAGAAAACAATAACATGAGGATGCAGAAGAAAGAAGTAAAAATTTCAAAGTTGATAAAGATAATAAAGGGAAATTTGAAGAGGAAAAGAAGAGGAAGGAGCAAGAATAAGCCAGAAAAAAGAGACAAGAAGAAGAAGAAGCTAAAAATAAGGCATGAGCTAAAGAGAAAAGAAAAAAGGAGGAGGAAGAAAAACTTTAGCAAGAGGCTATGATAAAGATAAAAGAAGAATTGAGGAAAAATAAAGAAGAGGAAACTTTGAAGAAACAACAAGAAGAGGCCCTCAAGAACTAGAATGAGGAGGAAGAACAACGAAGGATATGGCTTGAGGAAGAGAAGAAAAAGAAACAAGAATAAGAAGAACTAGCAAAGAAGCTAGAAGAAGAGCTAATCACTCAAGAGATATGTGATGAGTAATAAGAGGAGAACCAAACAACGAAAGATGAGCCAATTGCAACCATGCTGAATATTAGGCCTGTAACTCATCTAATAGGTTGGCATGTTCATTTCAATGAAGTTGGTATCCAACTTATAGGATAATATAATATCATAGACATCTCTGATTTGAAAATTGATCAACTTAAGGAAACAATCATTCAAGAAAGGAGGAAGTACTTTCTGAATGAGCCAGACCAACCAATCTCTATCAATACGGAAAGAGTAATTGTTGCAAACACAAAGACCAATCCAAATGAAATCACTTAAATAGGTGCATACTTTGCAGTAGACACTAAAAGTAACATTGATGATCTCACTCATGAGAATGAATGGTTGAAGAAAGAATTGGCTTATGCAAAGCAACATAATGAGTAGCTTGTCATTGAAAACCAGAGGGTGTCTTGCACAATTTCTAGTAGAGAAGGTCTATATTCTATGATACTTGAAGAACTTATGAAGTTGGAAGATGTAATGAAGTAGGTTTATGAATATATTATGACCTTGCATAATGTAGTGGCACCTTTATATGAAATCCAAAAGGAGTTGTAGGAAAAATTGAGGATTACAAGATTAGCTCACATGCCTATAGATATGATCCAAGAATGGGGTACTGAATACCTAGATGCGTTGGCAATGTCAGATAGGAAAGGAAGGGTCAAAGATAAAATGGATAGAGTAGAGATAAAAATACATGTGCAAACTTATGATCATCTCAACAGCCACGTAGCCAACACTATGCTTGCATATACAAAATTGCATTCTGGATTGGAAGCTTTGGTTCGAATGCATATATACATTTAGTAGTTAAACCTAGAGAGGTGAAGCATATAAATTCCATCAGATGGGAGCTAAAGAAGGTTTTGGATATCATAATACATGAGGCTAGTCAAGATGACTTGGAGGTAACCAAGGAGACTGTTTTGCAATATATCGTCGAATCAGTGAAGTTGCAGATGAAGATGATTATGTTGTGGAACAATATACAAGTGGGTTCAGAAAAAAGATTACCAAATGCCTTGAAGGGAAGGTTGAGGTACAAGTGAGAACTGCCATTGAAGGTAAAAGACATAGTAGTAGAATACAAAGCTTGGTATGAGTAAATCATAAAGGAGCTCCATGTCATAGGGAAAAATTTTGTAATAACAAAAGAGAAAGAATTAAAAGTCATGTAGAAGTCGAAAAGTCATGAAGAAGTCCAAAGGTCACATGGAATCCAAAGAGTCATGAGGGAATCTAAGAGTCACAAGGGAGTTGAAGAGTCACCTTACTCCTTATATATAGACCCTCATAGCTCAAATAATGGTACTTTTAGCCTTGGCTTCTCTTGTTAGTATAGGAGAGACAAATTGTTCTTTTGAGAAGCAAGTTGTGGCTTCCATGTTCCACTATTGGAACAAGTGAAAAGTATTTTTAATTGTGTATCTTAGTACTTCTACATAATCATAAGAAGCTCTTCAAGCCAGACATCTATGTCACACATGTATCAAAACTTATTGTAATAATTTTCTTGTAATGGTTATGGTATGTGATTTTTTTTACATGTATTGAAGGGGGTGAACTATTTTATTGTCTTTAATGGATATCTTAATTGAAATGGTATGTCTCATTTTTTTTCATGATCATGTTATCATTGTTCTTCTAAAGGCTCACATTATTTACTTTGTTTGTGGAATTATTTTATGCACATTATAATTGTATATTTCAAAAAGCTAGCATTACTTTCATGTCACAAAATTGATATTGGTTCTCTCTTATGTTGTTGATCTTCGCTAGGTAATATTATAAACTCAACAAAATGGTAATCGGTCCAACATTCTAGATGGGAATCCCACTCCAAATAGTGTAGATTCTAATTGGGACTTCATACTAGGGATATCCCCTAGTGTTGGCAACATTTTCATCACTGTCAATAGGTACATATATGTATTACATATAAAAAAATATCATATATGAATTCTTCTGAGTCATACCATGGTGGACCTATATGTGACATATTGCACCTGTATCCATTTCGTTTTGCTAAACTAGCATAAATATTAAGCTAACTAAGATATGTTGGAACTCATTTTAAATTGATTGAAGGTAACATCTCTTATATCATTGTATATTTTTATCCTAGTTAAAGATAACTCAAAAATTTTGATTTACAATGCATGTTGGTTGTGTATGTACACACACACACAACACACATTAATTACATTAAGTATGAATGTGGAAGTTCCAATTTCCATATGCACTAGTATGAGTTATATTCACATTTCATTCGAACTTTATTTTCAACTATCACTATTCACTTACCCAAGGAATCTTGTTAGAGTTGAGACTAATTATGGGTCCCATACCATCTTAACTAACATTCACAATAAGGTTTACATTGAAGTTTAAATGAAGCTACACTAAAGACTATTTTTACCAATTTGACTTGCACTTATCATAATGTATTCACACTATAATAAAGGATTAATATATTGTTATCAAGGATGAATTACCCTTATCCTTATCCCCTCTATTATTTGACCTTGACTAGTGGAAACTCATGCATACCTTCTTGGATGGTGAAATTTCCTGAACCTTAGGTATATGTCAATACTATAGGGTTTATTATAAGATTATATAACGATAAGTTTTTAATGAACCATATGTGTTAAACAAGGAAAATTTTAGGGGTTGATATTTGCAAGTGGGCTAGTTTTCCATGCTTTTTCCAAAAAAAGATTCTTAAATTTCCATTTTTTCTAAAAATTATTCACCCAAATTTTATAGTATAAAGTTGTTTTACCTTATAAATCACCAAAATTTAATTGAAGACTAAAATAATAATAATAATAATAATAATAATACTTTTTACAAAAACATTTCCAAACATTTTACAAATTGCATATTATGTAATAGTGAGATTCGCCAAAATTTCTAAACTTTAAAAATAAATTTCCATCCTTAAAATATTCCTTGGTGTCGAATATCCCAATAATTTAACCCAAGACCCCAATTTTTCTTCGTATTAAGGAGCATATACATTTTTATCTTCAAGATATTCATGGTGGTGTTCATATATGATGTCATGAGTGGTTTTTATAATGATTTAAATTTGTAGGTCAAATAAGGAAATTTAAAATTCATATTATTGGAATAGTTTCTAAGGTTCCATTGTTTACTATAGTGCATACCATGCTATGCTAAGACTGTCATAAGGATGGCTACCTAGACTCTAGTGAGTGTCTTAGTGCACAAATTACCATTGTGGGGAATATGTAATATACTTGCAACACTTAAACATTAGAGGCATTGGGAGGTTAACCTGCAGTTCACATTGTTGGGGCATAAACTATAGTTAACCCTCTCTATAATTCAGGACACTGAATGTCATGATAGCTAATAAACTAGAGGGATGTGGTACCCCATGATAAATAACACGTGAAAACTTTACCATTCATTAGGATGAGTTTAATATTCTAGCAAAGTAATCCTAAGATCCATGGTGACCAAAAACTTAAGGAGATAATGTTATGGATTCAGGTCCTTTAAATTCAATTGATAAAGTTCAAGTGTACATGATAAATGATGACAATATTCCAATGTATAATATCAGTGATGAATATAAACAAAATTATCATGGTTTGGTCTCTTAAAACAACGTATCGATACATTTTATGCTTCAACACTTACATATTATATAGATATATTAGCTAATGACTATTATCACATTAATTGTTAATTCAAGCTTCATATATTAGTGTTTAGTGGACCGATGCCCTTGTAATTTCAATATGAGAGTCATGATATGATATCTACTCACAACTGATCAAGGAAGTTAGGTTTAAAACTATATCATTACTCTACCACCTCCATTATTGTAGTGATTAAGTCGTAGATCAAAATCTTGGGAAAAAATACATGATTAATTTAATGTAACAACTATGGTCTCACTAGGAGTAATTTCCCCTAGTGTTAACTAGAGTTGTCACCAAGTCTAACACAGGGATGTTCCCACGATGGAATTCCATCACATGCTTATGGGTTGACACAACACCTCATGTCTGAAGGTGGAATAATATGCACCCACATTTAGGTTAACCACCACAAGGAAGGGATCCTTTCTAGCATAGTTTTGTAAAGTAAGTATTTGATGCAGGTCCCATTAGTTGCCTCTAGGGGATCCACGGGAAACTTCTCTCTATATGTATGTGTAAATAGACATAAGGTTTGTAGCCTTGACACATTTGATTAGGAATTCATTCTAGAAAAACAAAGTTCATTTACAATGATTAAAAAGCTTCACAAATTGAGGGAGTTTTATGTACCATGTCAGAGTGCTCCAAGGGTCTATAGTGACAAAACTATGATTGACCTATGTTTTATTATTTCGATGGTTCAGTAATCTTCCCTGTAGGAATGTTCAATGTCATAGTATCAGTTCACTAGTATCATAATATGCTCATATTCATGGTCGATTAAAACCATGGTGTTAAGAAATGATAGGATATAATCCTCTACAAAATGTCTACGAAAAATCCACAATGATACAATACTTCCTAAATTCCCTACTTGAATTCTTAAAGATGGGCTTTGTTTCCTAAGGTGTTAGACAACGAAAGTTTCGACAACATGAACTTATGTCAATTTAGGATTTGATTTCAAATATTTTTTTTCAAGGGAGATGTGTAAGGTGCAGTTCCAAATTAAAGGGATTATCAGATTCATTGTTATGGAATGATACTAAGAGGCTTTTAATCACGTTCAATTGATCCATCTAGTTTGTCAGCATTTAGTGGAATATAGGATTTATTAATAATATTAGAGAATCAAATTAAATAGGTAAGGGAGCCAACCAATGCATCAAATGTAGGAAGATAAATAGGTTAGACATAAATCACTACTTGATCATCCCATATGCTTAATCAAATTCAAGTTTTTACAAATATCAAGTGTTGGATTATTTCCTCAATTTCAATCACATAATTTCATAGTTTCTAATAGGATGGCCCAGGCTCAAGATTTCATCATTTTTCTTAGCACACCCTAGGGTTACACTAACTATTGCTACCAAAATTATTGTGAATAATTTTCTTACACTAAACCACTAAATTGAATCCCTTACTTGTTTGCATGTTCACATGAGTAAACCTATAATAATTAGTTAACGGATAGGATTAAAACTATAATTCCACCCTCCTTCATAAATGGAGATTGTGTTATTGATACTACTATATATAATTTTTTTCTTTTTAAAATAATTCACTTCACCATTATAACACAACATGTTGATAAATTAATACATATGCGGAAAAATTTACATATTCATAAGTACATCTTTGGTATGAAGTAACATATATCAAAATAATTCGGAAATGCATTAGAAATGGATAACACAATTATTCCATACTGCATTAGTTTAAATTTAAGGAATATATCCCACCATTCATTCCATTCAATACAAAATTCCCCAAATCATCTATAATTTACAAATTTTCTATCATAAGAGTTTTGGAAATCACACACTATGAAATTACATAGCAATACACATTTTATGAAAATTTACAAAGTTTTGAAACTTCAAGTTTACATGTGTAATGCTCACCCAAAGGTGGAACCTTCAAATGTGGAATTCCCTGCATTCTTTAATGTAGTCCTCATGAACTTGAAGAACTTTCATAGGTCGACCTAACTTTAGTGACTCATTAATTGATCTCGCAGCATTTTCCTTATGTACTCATCTTCCCTGCAAACCCCTAAGTTGCAATGGGGTATATGAGAGATGGGTCCATTATCAGAGTGAATGTGAGATCTCAAAATAGGATTTTCCCACTCCATGAAAATTCACTCACACCAAAGTCACATCAGAACACTAGAACTCACTCAAAAGAAAAATAGCATTAGCCATTTGTCTAGCAATAAGGTACCAAAAGTATGCTTCTCATAACTTTATATTTCTTTTATAGAATATTTTGGTAGTGACACTTGGATATGCATGAAGAATAAGCATTTTCTTTAATTCATTTTTATTATTATTCACTTATCCAAATGTCAAAATTTTATCAAGTCTCTCATGAAATTATTTTTTCTCCTTTTCTTTTTATAAAGAGCAATTTCCCTTACCACATGTTTGGAGAAAATGTTAACTAGAGTTCAGTACTTCATTTAAGTGTTATTTGTGAGTCATCTTGTAATGTTTGTCAAAGAGATAAAGAAATATTTATTATTATTATTATTATTGTGACTTTATTAAAGGAATAGGCTTTCGATGCTTGGGTCACATGTTTTTAGGTCAAAAGTCCCCATTGAGGACTTCTATGATTTATTTTGAGTTAATAGAGTTACTTTAATTTTAAAGAGAACCTTCTTGGACTTTTGAATCATGTAAAAAGGTTTAGTATTGAGTCAAATATGATTTATGTATCCTCCACACCAAGTCAGCCTAAAATAAGATCAAGTCAGCCTATGGAGACTAATTCGACCTCACATGGAGCCTATAAATAAAAGCACATTGAATTCATTTGGAACACACTCTCTGACAAGAAGTTTGATATCTCTTGTAGCTAGGAAAAGTGTGAAGTATGTTTCGAGGAAGACGGAGTAAGCATGAGTTTGGAGAAGTCTAAGGAGAAAAGAAAAAGAAAAATTTGTGTTCCTCTCTCTCTATTGCATGCCCTTGATTGGGAGATCAAAGTCTTCCAAGTTTCTCTATGTGTTGCTACTTTGGTAAATGCTTGATGAACTAAAATAAAGAATATATAAAGAATCGTAATAATAAGAAAAATCGCAAGTAATATCAATAATAAGAAATATTTATGCCTTTCTAATTTTCTAATGTTGTATCCAATATTTGGTGAAGAAAGAAGAAAAAGGCAATCTCAAGCACCTGATCAAGGAACTGTTCAAAGGATTACCTTACAAAATAAATCTACTATATTCAAGGAAGATGTATAACACAATTAAGGGAGAGAACAAACTTGAAGGGGCCTCAAACTATAGGTCTTGGTAGAAGAGGATTGACCTCATTCTTGAAAATAATAAGGTACTAGACTTGGTCAAAGAAAAAGTAAAGAAGCCTACAGAGGATTCTAGTGATGATGTCAAAGTGAAATTTAGGGAACTAGAATTGGTGGCCATAGCTCCGACGGTAGAATGAATAAAGGAAAACCTTATCCCATTCATAGTTAACATCGATCATGCTTAGGAAATGTATGATGCTTTGCCAAATTTGTTTACTATTAATAACATTGGCCAAGTAGCTAGTTTGCATAATGAGCCAAGGACCACAAAGATGACCCAAGAAGACACAATGGCATCCTTCTTTGTGAATATAGAAAGAATCAGGGATGGTATTTTGGTCATTAACAATTTTTTTCTAGATAATGAACTCATGATCACTTCCCTATTAGGATTTTCCACCCTCTTGGGGTGCATTTGTTGCAAGTCTCAATAGTTGGAAGGAAGCTCCCATTTTTGAAGAACTATGGACTGCCTGTAGTCATGAAGAATTAAGGATATCATTAGTCAACAATCCTAAAGGAGTTTTAAATGCCTACATTTCTCAACACAGAGGAAGGAAATCGAAAGGTCTAAAGAAGAAAGTTGAAATGTCCAAGATAGAATGTTATCAATGCCATAAGAAGGGTCACTACAGGAGTGATTGTCCCGACAATCCAAGAAACAAGAAGAAAGAAAGAGATAATGCCAACTTTTCTAAAGAAGGAGACCCAAAAAATTCAAGCTTGAAGAATATGACATTAGGGACTTACACTACTATGTCCTTTTCTTGTAGGTTTAGATATCCTATTTTAAATGTTTTATGATTTATAGGTTTTTAACATATTTTGGAAAAGATATTTTGTATTGTTTTTATAAATTTGTAGGTATCCCTCAAACTTTGGAGGGAGCTCCCAATAACTCCAAAAGATAAGTATCTCATCTCCTTTCAGTTTTTGTTTTCATGCACTTGTTCAAGTTTCGATTATATTAATACTAATCACCATTCTCCCTCTATTGTCTTGATTAGGAAAACATCTGCTACATTCGCAAGGAGTATGAAAGAGGACCTCTCAAGGCAAGGTTTATCATAGAAAAAAGGTATGATTTTTAACATTTATTTCTTTTGTTTATTCAGTTGACAATCTATTACTAACATTATTGTGTCTAGCTATATTGAATCATAGTGATTATTGTTTTGGGTGATTCATCACTTGATAAATCTACCCACCCCACTCTTATTCTTAACTAATTTTGTAGAACCCTAGATAGGTTCTGAAAAAAACTAACCTAAGGGTACGCTAATATGAATGACTGGAACCCTAAACTACTTAGGGTTATTAATAAATGTTATTTGATTATTTTTTTGATAATTTCATGTTTGGAATTTTGGTATGATCAGGAAAACCTAACATATTAGGATTGAATGATAAATTCTAAAATCTCGAACCTTTGAAATATTGGTAATGTTGGGTTTGCTATGTTTCTACATTCAAACCTTAACTCACTAGGGTTTGGTGGAATGTGTAAGAAAGACCCTTATAATCTCTTAGAAATTATTTCCTTGCAATGTGTGTTTGTTTGATGAAACCCTATTCTAATCAGCTTTGTTGTATATCTAACTCTTTATGATATTTTTGAAGTTGGGTTTGATTAACACGTGATATGAAATGCATATGCATGGTGATGAATTCATAGATGTATGAGTTGACCTATTTGTCAGTGATCATGAATCCTATGGTTTGGAACTAAGCCCTAGTCAAAGTTTGTCTTTCTAGGATGATAATATTTGTGAAATTCTGGGGTTTTGGAGTTGAACCTTAGTAGAAGTGAAAATCTCTGATGAATGATGAAAATATGATAATTTGAGATTTGTGTAAGATTGTTGAAATATGAGTTTTAGTTGGGATTTATGTTTGATTGAAAATATAGAGTTTTCAACTAACCCTAGTGGAAGTTGGTCATGTTAATGACTAAGCTCTGATTGGTTTTGATTGTTTATTTTGTATGAAATCTAGGATTTGTATGAAACCCTAGTGGGATGTCTAGCATATGAATTCTGAAAATTGTTAGATTCATTTTTTATATATATTTGTTTGAATTGTTTCTAGTGTTTTCTAGATGTTGTAGTAGGGTATGTCACACCTTTGAAAGAAACATTGAAACCATATATAGAATGAAAGTTGTTATGAAGTAGTCTAGGATTTATGACAAAGTCCCTAGCAAGATTTTGAAGACTATGTGTCTCTTGTTTGTAGTTAGGTCTTGGTATTGGACATGTATAAAGTTTAAATTATTCCATGATTCCGATATAGCTAACTTCATGCTTCTATAGATTTGGTTGTACTTTCTATCTAACTTGTGCAGGTACAAAATCTTCAATATGGTGAATATGCCCATTGATGCGATAAGCATGATGAGGATAACTCTAATGAAATGGTTGGAAGCCATGAAATATTCTCTGATGAAAAAAAGAAGAAGTTGATCTCCCTGAGGAATCATGAATAGAAGAGATCTCCCTAAGATTCAATGGGAATCCAGATGAAGAGATGGTTCCTGATTATGAGGGAGGGAATAGCTTGGTTTTGATTAATGAATTTTGGAGGATATGTTGCTACATCAGAAGTAGGATAGGAAAATATATAATTGAGAAATTTGTTGTCAAATATTGATTGATAGTCCTACTGAGTTGAGATGAAACACCAAGTTTTCTGGAAGAACTCAAGGGTTTGTATTTTTTTATATACATGTGAAAGTATAGTATTGATTAGGGTTGTGTTTTTACACGTGAATCTCTCAAAGGGTTTGATAGTATGTTGGCTACCAATTAGATTGATTGGGAGATATTGGTCATATTTGATATGTTGCATCAAGTATGTTGAGGCTTTATGAGTAAAGCATTGCTTGGAAGGACATCTGGTCAGCACTTTGTGTTGATGTCTAGTTGGAAAGGTGGTGTTGGTCATTGAGCTCTAACACACACCTGGATATTTGGGTAGGTGGTTAGAAATTAAGCCTGATGGTACCTAAAGGGGTTGAAAGCTTGATTCCATCTTATTCCTACTTTGATAGATTTCCCTAGTTAGGAATATAGTCTTTGGCTTTGTAGTGCCTAAACTGTTGAGAGACCAATGGATAGATTTCCCTAATCAGGAATCTAGTCTATGGCTTTGTAGTGCCTAAATTGTTAAGAGACCAATGGATAGATTTCCTTGGTCGAGAATCTAGTCCATGGAATTTTGGTGCCTAAAGTTATTCATGGTTCATATAGTTGAGATCTTCCATTGTGCTTGTATATGATGAATACCTCCCTAGTTAAGAGGGACTGTTGGAAAATGTAACTAGGCTCGGTCTTCATTTAATGTATTTGAGTCATCTTGTAATGTACTTGTCAAAAGAATAAAGAAAATAATTTTTATTATTATTATTGTTACTTATTAAAGCATGGGTTTCATGCTTGGGTCACCATGTTTTAGGTCAAATTCCCCATTCAAGACTTCTAGGATTTATTATAAATCAATAGACTCATTGTACTTTTAAAGAGACCCTTCTTAGGCTTTGAATCATGTAAAAAGGTTTAGTATTGAGTCAAATATGATTTATGTATCCTCCACACCAAGTCAGCCTAGAAGAATATCAAGTCATCCTAAGGAGACTAATTCGACCACACATGGAGCCTATAAATACAAAAACATTGAATTCATTCGGAACACACTCTCTCACAAGAATTTTGATATCTCTTGTAGATGGGAAAAGTGTGAAGTCTGCTGCCAATAAGATGAAGTAATTGTGAGTTTGGAGAAGTATAACGAGAAAGGAAAAATCAAAATTTTGGTGCCTCTCTCTCTCTCTGTTTCGTGCCCTAGAACGGGAGTCGAAGTCTTCCAATTTTCTCTGTTGTGGAAAGCTGTCAGTTGCCAGAAGTTGCTACCTAGTCGAGGTTGCTGGAGAGGGGTCGAAATTTTGGGAGGTTGACTTGGTGTGGAGGGAAGGTTGGTCTTGGTCTAGGGTGAAGAGTCTCAAAGTATACAATTGAAAGGAATAATTTCTTGACTGGGATTTCCCCTCGAGGGGGTTTTTTCCCTCGCATAGTGCCTACATCTAGTGTCTATTTTTTTATGTGTTGTTGCTTCGGTAATTTATTAATGAACTAAAAGAATGAAGATATAAATAATCGTAATAATAAGAAACATCACAAGTAATTACCAATATGCCTTTCTAATTTTCTAACAACATGCTCCCTGATTCTTTTATTTTTTATCCCTTTATCCTAAATTAGGCTCCTTATTTTTGTGCTTTAATGTTTAATCAGCTAGATTCAATGGTTGGTATCAGATACTTCTCCCAAGCTACCTCCTACTTTTTCTCAATTAAATATTTGTTGGAAATTTTTATTTATGCATTAGCCACACGGGGTACTCTCTTATAAATTTATTTTTTCCCCTTTTTAATTAATTATATCTAATTTCAAGTATATTTCCTTTTTCTTATTGTATATGTATCACCTATCGATTATAATTTAGATTCCATTCCTCCCCAATATATTAAAATATTTAAATTTTTTAAGGGTTTATGTTATTAAGGAGAATTTCCTAACTGTGAGGGAAATTAGAGGATTTATTTGATTTATCTTTACATTTTTCTTTAGAGATATATCCTTACTTCCCACTCCTTAATGTTAACCTTTTGATTAAGATTTAATTAAACTACCCCTTTTATGTGTCTCATTCGTTTTTGTGTTTTAAATTTATGAACATGTGTTATTTACCTTAAATATTGTGATGCCAAGGGTGCAAATTCATTTGTGCCCTTCAAGAAATTCCTCAAGAAGTTCTAAGGTTTCCACACCACTTTTCTTTCAGGCATTTGTGACTAAAAGAGGGGAACATGGACATGATGATGGAGGCCATTGTTAGCTACTAGGTATCTTCTATTATGAAAGTAATGGTGTGAAGGATCAATGATTCCACCTTAATACATGCCCCTTAGTAAAGTGTCATGAGTGACCAAATTTACAATCCACCCTCACAACATCATGAACTTCAATGTGAGCTCATTTCAAGACTCTCTATCCCAAGTCACAACAAGAGTGATACAAGGTGGAATAAGAGATTTGTCCCACCACTCTAATGGAATTCCAATCTACTCTGTACAAAACCATCACCCATGTGTGAGTCATTCAACCAAACACCTGACCTATGTCTACATAACACTAAAAATTCATCACAAATCACAACATTATATAATATTCACAAATTAAATTCTAGCATTAATAGTACTCAAACGACCCAAAGTAGAATTGGTGTCTCGTCATGTGCATGTGTGCCCATGTGGTCTCCTACCACACTCAAACAACCGTAAGTAACATCTAACCACAAAATAGTTAATACATGTATAACATGATAACACATTATCGAAGTTTTCATTAACTACATATTTCATAATTATAAACATATCTACTAACACATAAATAAGTATATCATAGGTCTTCATCGCATGAAATGAAAATAGTCATATCATCAAATTTGATGTCCTCAAAGAGTAGGTGTATATCATAGAAATGTCTCGGAATCGAAATAATGTCTATCATAGTCTACTAGAGAGGGGAATTACATACACACGCTCTTAACCCTAAACTTTATCTCAAAGTCTCAAAATAAGGAAGAAAAATGTTGGCACACCTCCTTTGCATATTCCCAACTAGTCGAACTAGGACTGTAATCGTCCTATTGTGTCTTCACTTGGTCCACAAATCAATGCCTAAAGTTGTAGAGTTCATTGGTCTAGTATGTGAACTTGTTCATCCATCACCATCCCCTCATCCATGGCCAACAAACGACTAGATTCAATAACATGTGAAGGATCAAAGATGCAGTGATGTAGGACATATACATGGAACATTTCATGCATGCATGCCAATGTAATACAAGACCATAAGCTACCATCCCTTTCTTCTTTGTGACTTTGAAGAATCCCAAAAACCATGGAAACAATTTTTCTTCCTTCCCAAAATTTATGGATATCTTCTAAGGTATCACTCTTAAAAATACCTTATCTCAAATCTCATAACTGTACGCAATTCAATAAGAATTTGTGTAACTCTTTTTCCCATATTCAGCTTCCTTCAACCTTTTGTTAATAATAGTCATTTGTTTTATATTTCTTGCACAACCCTAGATCTTATCAATACTTGGTCCTCAAGCCTATCCTAGCTCAAGGGTGTCCTGCAAGGCCTACCATAAAACAAATTGAAACGTGTCATCTTGATGGAACTCTAGTAACTGTTATTATAGGAAAATTCTACCAAAGGTTAAAAAAAATCCATATTCATTGTTGATCCATCACATATATATGCAACATGTATTCAAGTATTTATTTGGTCCTCTCAGTCTATCCATCTATATCAGGATGATAAGAGTTACTAAAGTTTATTAGGGTCCCCAAGGCCTCATGGAAGCTACTCTAGAAAATTCCAATAAAAGACACTCCCTTATCCAAGATTATCTTCTTTGGTATGTCATGTATTCTTGTTATGTCATCAATAACTTGGGCTATCTTAGGAACCTTATATATCATCTGGATTGGTATCAAGTGAGAAATTTTGGTCAAAGCTTCCACCGAGAATTGTGCCTCCTTGTCATCATTATAAATCCCACAATGAAAACCACCAAGATAACTTCCCAATTAGACTCAAAAATTGCATAAGGTTGCAATATCCATTCTAGATGTCTTTGTTCAGCCTTTATTTACTAACATTATAAACATATTTCCACAAAATCTACAATGTCATTCGTCATGCCTCTCCAGAAAAATAATGGTTTCAAATCCACACTCATTGTCTTAACACTAGGATGCACCATGTGCATTGCTCGATGACCTTCACTTAGAATCAATTGGAAAACTCCATCATTTGTTGGCACACATTTCCTTCCTTGAAATTGTAACAGACCATCATTTTCCAAAGAATACACTTCATATTTGGGAATACTCGTCTCATTTTCCAAAGAATACCTTGGTAGTTGGGAATGCTACTCTCATTTTCCTCTAAATTCAATTTAATTTCTTGTTACCAATTATCCTCAACATTTAATCCAAACAACCATTCTCTTAAATTTGTCTTCAAAGGAATTACTGAAAAATATCAGTGATATCTGACTTGGGGAATTTTCCGCCCTATTCATTGTCCGTTTTATATATGTAATTTCGAAATGATATTCATTAATTAACTCTAACCACCTTCTTTGTCTGAAATTTAAGTTATCTTGTATGAATATGTTTGTAGGTTTTAACCCTGTATAGAAATTACCTGCATACGAATTCTAAAACACAAAAAAAATATGTGCAAAAATCATGCACAAAACCATAGGTGGGTCCGCCCAACCTAACATAGGGTCCAAAACCAAAAATTTTCGGGGCACTTCCCTAGACCCCATAAAGTGGGGTTATGGGTACCCCTCAAACCCATGTGACCTCCTCTCTAACCCCCCGGTTATCTACGTGGGATAGTCATGCAAAGAATATAACACAACCCAACATTCTCCCACTTGTTGTTTTCTCTCCACATGGGGCCACAAGTGAGCTTAGTCATTTTCTATCCCTGAAATGCCCATTGTCTCTCTACACCAAGAGATCTTCTCAGAGCTCAAAAATTTTGTCAGTGCATCTGCAGTATTCTTCAAAGTGTCCACCTTTACCAGCAACACCTTTTTGTCTTCTATCATATCCCTCACAAAGTGGTACTGAACATCAACGTGCTTTCTCTTTGAATGATCTGCAAGGTTCTTTGCAAAGAAAATTGCACTTTGGCTTTCACAGTCTATCCTTATAGCTCCCTGTACTAACCCCATATTTGAACACAATCTCTGTAACCAAACTACTTCCTTGCTTGCATGAGTGACTGCAATGTATTCTGACTCTGTAGTTGATAGTGCCACTACATATTGTTTCTTACTCATTCAACTAACTGCACCTCTAAATAGGTTAAACACATACCCACTTGTAGATCTTCTTTGATCCAGATCTCCAGCCCATTCTGCAACAACAGAGCCATGAATATCCAACACTCTGTCCAATCTTGTTCTTCCTTGGTAGCACAAACCATAATCACTAGTGCCACGCAAATACCTGAAAACCCACTTCACTGTTGTCCAATGCTCCTTCCCTGGTTTTGACATAAACTTGCTCAATACTCCTAGTGCATGTGCAATGTCTAGTCTAGTACATACCATTGCATACATTAGGCTACCGACTGCACTTTCATATGGAACATGGGACATGTCCTCTTACTCTTCTTGTGTCTTGGGACATTGTTTCACAGATAACCTCACACCTACAAGAATAGGAACCTTCATCGATTTACTATCCTGCATATTAAACATCTACAATATTGTCCCGACATACTTCCTCTGGTTTAAACAGAGCTTCCTCTTTGTCCGATCTCTTTTAATTTCCATGCCCAAAATATAGTTTGCAGCACCAAGATCTTTCATGTCGAATTTGGAGGAAAAATGGGTCTTCAAATCCTAGATAATTTCTTTGTCATTTCCAACCAGCAAAATATCATCCACATACAAGACCAGATGAATAACATGGTCACCAATTAATTTAAAATACACACAGTGATCTGCTTTGCTTCTAGTGAAGCCAAGTCCCCATATAAATGTACCAAATTTTTGATACCACATACTTAGTGACTGTTTTAACCCATATAGAGACTTATTTAACTTGCATACCAATTCTTTCTTACCCTTCACTGCAAAGCCTTCAGGTTGCTTCACGTAGATTTCCTCTTCTAGATCCCCGTGAAGAAATTTTGTCTTCACATTCATCTGTTCTACCTCAAAATCAAAAGTAGCAGCAACAAATAAAAGTAATATAATAGAAGTTACCTTGGCAACAAAAAAAAAATAATAAATAAATAAATAAAAATATCACCAAAATTAATTCTCGACACCTCAGAGTAACCTTTTGCTACCAACCGAGGTTTGTATTTCTCCACTTTTCCTTCTGCATTTGTCTTTTTTTTGAACACCCATTTGCTACCAATGGGTTTCCTTCCAGCCGGCAATTCCACCAGATCCCTAGCCTCATTTTTGTGCAAATATGCCATTTCATCAACCATGGGATCTTTCCAGAGTTTTCCATCCTCTGAATCCACTGCTTCCTTCACAGTTCTGGGATCATCATTAGTAACAGACAAAGAAAAATTTGGATAGAAAGTAGATGGACTATACCTTTTTGGCTGCCTTCTTTCTTGAACTAATCTTCTCATAGCTAGAGTTTGTGGCTCTTCATCTTCTGATTCCTCCTCTATTGTAGAGTCTGATTCTTCCTCCTTTAGCTCATACTCTATCTTCTCAAGTTCCTTTGGTTGGAATTCATGTTTAATAACATCTTTCACCTCTCTGAACACCACATCTCGGTTGTACACAATCTTCCTTGTTACTGCATTCCAAATATTATAACCCTTTAAACCATCCTTATACCCAATAAAGATGCACTTTTCAGATTTCTATCAAACTTGGTTCATTTCTCCTTTGGAACATGTACATATGCATCACATCCAAATACTCTTAGATGTGAAAGAGAGGGTTTCTTAGAAGTCCATACCTCTTGTGGAGTCTTATCCTCCAATGTTGATGAAGGTGACCTGTTGACTAGGTAACATGCAATATCCACCACCTCTGCCTAGAATTCCTATCCTAAACTAGCACCATTGAGCATGCTTCTTTCCCTTTCCATCAACGTCTTGTTCATTCTTTATGCAACTCCATTTTGTTGAGGTGTATATGGAGTAGTCTGCTGCCATGCTATACCAAACATCTTATAGAATTCTTCAAATTCCTTGCTGCAAAACTCTCCACCATTATCTGTCTGTAGCACCTTTATCTTCTTCTCTATCTGATTTTCCATGAGAGCCTTAAATTCTTTAAACCTGTCAAAGACTTTAGATTTCTTCTTAAGGAAATATATCCATGTATTCCTTGAGAATTCATCTATAAATGATACATAGTACAAAGACTTACCCAGTAATGGAACCTTCATAGGTCCAAACACATCACTATGCACAAGCTATAATATTTGTTTCGCCCTCTACCACCAAAGGGGAAACTCACTTGATTCTACTTCCCATATACACAATTTTCACAAAAATCAAAATCCAAAGAGCTATTACTCATACCTTCCACCATACCTTT
>APFE030867960.1:0-14327 GCA_000404065.3 Pinus taeda | reverse complement strand
AGAGAGAGACACATTTCAGTGCAGTAGAGAAGAGACTCATATCTGCGCAGTAGAGAGAGAGAGATGTGATGAGATGAGTGAGTCCAAATGAGGAAAAGTCCTCTCTTATATTTATACACAACGTTGGTGGGTGAATAGATGCGATTGTTGGGCTTCTGAGCCTACATGAGTTGTAGGTCGGTTTGATAATAATTCCATAATCAAAATAAATTCATATCTCCATGAATACTTATCGGAATTAGATGATCTTTATATTAATCCTACACCTCTCGACGAGAGGAATTTAATAAAAATATTATCAGCCATGAATAAGATGACCCACATGAAATTTTGCCCTGGTTGCCAATTTTAACAGATGAACTGCCCTACCTTAAGGGGTTAATCACAGCTATATCATGCACATCATGCTCTCATCCCTAGGAGCCCCAAGCAATCAAATAAAGAAAAAGCAATAAAAGGCAAACGACAAATGAAGAAGGGTGGAAAAACAAAGGTCGGGATAACTCATGTAATTGTTGTTGATGATGTCAGAGGAAATGGTTATGTAATTGTATGTATTTACCTCATGTTTTATTTTAGCACATATAGCCTCATATATAAAGTTTATTTTGGATGCATGGCCTCATCTATAATGGGTACTTTTGGATTTTGCACCATGTACTCTATCTATGGGGATTAATATAGAAACGGGTTTACTTCTAAACTGTCATTTAGGTGTATTTGCAAGATAATGTGTTATTGAAACAAAAAAGAATGCTATATCTAATATCTATATCTATCTATATATGTTGTATTTTTTATATACCATGCTTCTCCCAATGTACTCAATTGGGGGGGGGGGGGAATGTTTCCAGGTGTTCCGGTTCTGGAAACTAGTAAATGTTTCCATGTTTTGTGCAACTTAGATCATAGTATAGCAGTTTTCCTAACTGTGTGCTCTCTCTTAAAGGCGCAGTTGTATAGCTGATGAGAATATTGCAGTTTTAACTGTCATAATGTTTCCATACTAGTTACTACATACTATGGTCCAGGAAAGGTAGTTAGGCTAGGAGCATGCCAATGCAGGACTTCATTTACTCAGGCTATCTCAGTGTATTTAATATTATTCTCTAAACCTGTCCAGAGTTTGTTGCAAGTAAATTTTTTATTTGATGTAAATTTACATAAAATTTTATGCATAATCTTGAAATAATGAATATCTAATTCTAACAAGGAGGTATAGCTTGTGGTCTTTCAATAGATACTTTTCTCTTAATGGTGGCTGCATTCTTGTTCAATTTTGCAGGATACACTTACCGTGGCAACAGCAAACTTAAATTATGTGGAGGAAGAGTTTAGAAAGTGCAAAAATAGATTGATGGATATCATACATCACAATGCAAAATACTCTTGCAGAATATTGGCTGGTGATAGCATTGATAGAAGGGTGATAAGTCACTTTTTTTTAGACCTGCTTGATTCTTCCTTTTTACTGTTTTCATTTTGATAATCTCATTTATTTTATTTTTTCAATCAGTACCTTCCTTATATCTTTTTATTTTATATCTATATTTCAGCTTCCTTTGGAATCACCAATAATATTTTATTTCCTAAAACCAAGTAGATCATGATATAGCTATTAATTCTTTTTGTAGGTAAATGATTATGATGACTGGACATCTCATAGCGATGATTTCTTAAGGTTGGTATCTGAAGGAAAGTTGGAAGAGGCCTTCACAAGAGTACTCTATTTAGGAAATATCAGTGCCCTTCTGTGGTTATTGGATCAGGTTGGTTTATTTACTTTGTTTCTTATGTTCTGGCAAATTCAGATCATCGTATGGAAGTCACATGCCTTTCAAAATGCAATGTTGTAGAAAATGAGTGAAAGGGGTCCATTCTGTTTCTTTGATGTCATTTGGTTTTGTTAGTCTTATATTCTAATTTGTGTTCTCTTTCTAGGTAGAGAAAACTTTACTTTTGCCTTCTGCTTCAAGTTTTGTTGACATAATTTCAATGGAATTCTTTTGCACATGTATAGATTGGGAGGGGAGTTAATAGCTTGTTTTCTAAATTAAAAATTGAAGATTCATTACATGCTAGCTTAGTATATGGGAACACGCTGTTGGAGAATGTAACTAGATTTGGTCTTCATAATGACCTTTGTAATCATGACATTGTATATTTTATACAAAAAGATAAAAGAATTTTTATTTATTCAAACATGGGTTTCATGCTCAAAGTCTAGGTCAAAGCATGTTCTTCATGCTTCTAGGGCTTGTTGAGTCAAAGAAGAATTTATGTCATGTATTGTAGTCCCATTTGGTCTTGTTGTAACAAAAGAAAAATATTATATGTGAGTCTAATAAGTCAATTTATCCTCCAAGACCAAGTCAGCCCTAAAAGGAGAAGTCGGCCCAAAGGAAGCCTATTCGACCCCTCAAGATGACTATAAATAAGAAGGAACTTCGACTCATTTGGCACATCAAGTACAACAAGTTCAATTTTCAATTAAAGAATAAGAAAAGCAAGTGTGAAGGACAAGAATGTGTTAGGGTCCTATAATAGGAATCAGTGGTGTTGGCCTCTTACTATTCATTTTGGTTAGTTTAGCCTATGAATCACTAGGTGTCATAGCCTAAAGGTTTATCTGTCCAAGGAGCCATTCAGTTCCTGAAGTCTTGTGGTCAAAACAAGTCTGAAATTTTGGGAGGTTTTTCACATAAGAAGTCTAGTTTAGATCATGTTGCAGGTGTTTCATGGTAAAGTGCTCAGAAGCAACTTTCCAATGGTATATCCAGTGCTTCAAACTGACTTCTGGATAAAAAGCTATAGCTAAATGAAAATCCTTCCTCAAATCCAGAAAACAAAGGAAAAAAAGGACTAAGTATTTATCTCGGATCCCGCATATTGCAGGGTTGGAAAAGAGGAGCAATGGGGGTCAGGGCAAATCTGCGATCAATGATTGTCGGTATCACATATCGGCGATTGAAGGTTCAAGCACAGTGCCACAACAAAGACATATCGATGATTTTCAATCGCCGATCAGGCATATCGATGGTGTCCAATCGATGAATCGACAGTCGACGACTAGGCCATATCACAAATCGGCAATCAGTGAATTGTCGAAGTGGAGCAGAGTGACAACTTTTAAATCTTGTGATATGCAAATTGCGACACATATATGCCTTTAGTGTTAAAGCGCCGGGAGGGCCGAAGACAGATTTACAAAGGATTTTATTGAAAATGAGAGTAGTTTTCCAAGTCTTTTCTCTCTCCTCCAGAGCAACATGTGGCAGTGTGATTGGTTTCGATATGACATGTGGCACAAGCTTAATTGGGAACGAGAGCGAAAACAGGAGCAGGAGCATAAGAGGGAGTGACATTTTCAAAAGCTCCCGGTTTGGGAGCAATTTTGGGAGTGTTTTTTTATATAATATAATATATTTTTTTATATTTTGATGCGTATATGTCAACAAAAGCATGTAGAATGATGAATTAGATATAAAAAGCATAAAAAACATAAATTGAACCATCTAACAACAATCATTTAGAAGTTATAATCTTCATCAACCACGTCCACAAGTTAGTAACATACAACATATTGAGTCTTATGATTCATCAATCTTAAAGTTTCAAGCTTTCTGTTGACCACTACGTGTCAACGACCCATAGCAGTACACCCCCTTTTTTCGCAAAAGGGATAGTGCATGATCGATGTGTCTGTGCCGTTCAACTATCATTATCAACCTAATCATCATGTTATATTGTAAACCCTTTCTGCATGTGTAAATTGTAAATAATCTCAGCAGATCCGTGTCATGTATGTAATTGCTTAGGTAAACCTATTTTTCTGGTGACGATCTACATTCCGGAAGGTTTTTTGTCTCACTGATCCATTCTCGGATGGTCGGCAGAGTTTTCCTTCAACTTTACCCCAAAGCCAGAGTGGATTTTGTCACTGGGATCTTAGGGGAGTCCTAGTGTTCTAGATCGAGTCTATGTAAAAGTGATCTGGGAATAATCATAACTATTTGGTTAGGTTATTTTATTGCAAATTGTTTGATCTGCTAGATATATTTGTGTTGCAGAACTGGGTAGTCTATGAGGGTCTTTTGCAAATGGGTTTTCCCTCTTGAGATGTAAAAAATGTAAAAATCATGATACAAAGTGTCTTGAGGGTTAGAAAAATAATTTATCCCCTCATAGGTTAATTAATTAAATTTTCTGGCGAAAATTAATTAAAATCCTAAGCCATAAATTTAATTAATTATAGGTCCTAGGCAAATTTAAATTTTTCAAAGGAAAAATTTGTGGGTCCTTAAAATTCAAAAAGGTCTTAGGACTGAGGTAAATTAATTATTTTGCTAAATTTTAAGCCTTTGGCCCATGGAGTTTAAGTCAAAGTCAAATTTTTGAGGAAATTAACTCAAAATTTTTATTTTTGAGTTAATTAAAATGCATTTAATTGAAAAATTCGAATTTTCTCAAGAATTTAAAATTTCGGCAGATGAGATTAAAAGAAATTTTAATCCTCATCAACGGTCGAGATTGCTTTGATGAGGATCACTCGAACTCGTCGTTAGAGGATTTATCTTTAAATAGGAGGTCATTTGTCAGTCAGTTGATCCGATCTCTAAATCGTGTACTAAGCTCTCAAGCTCTTTTGTATACTTTTTTGAATTAATGCAAAAGTCATTTGGGGTTTCAACGAGCTGTAGTGTTCCTCTTCATGAATTTATGGTAACATTGTTTTAATTTTTGTTTAATATTATGTGAAAACTATCAATCAATAGCTCTCTTAGAATAATCTGAATACAGGTATCTTATTCAGTTTGTTGGATCTAGAGTAACATTTTTAATTTTGATTGAAGTGGCAGTTATCTCTATTTCTTCATAATTTTATTGTTGTTCTATTTCTCTACTTGATTTGATGGTTGATCTAGTGTTTGCAGAAGATCTCTCAGGTTCTCATTGAGCATTTGGGGATAGTTCTCGGTTGGACCAGCTAACTTTCAACACATTTTCTGAAGAGCCTACTTCATATAAGCCTCAGAATTTATCTAACGATAATCATTTTTCTGCAGGGTGTTTTTGGGCTAGTACATCTCTAAAATTTCAAAATCTTTTAAATATTTTGTAGAAATTTTGATAGATCTGGCTATTAAGAGCTTTATATTATCAGATCTGGGAGCGGATTTGGACTCATAATCTTCAGATTTGAGAGATCTATAAATTATTTGTATAGATCTGTTATTTACTTGTGAGGATTTAAAATTTTGTAACATAATTTTGAATTTTAACACTTGGGTTTTTGGGATTTTCTCTATTTTTGTACATATTGGGTATTGGCTTTTTCTCTTTTCACTTGCGCACGAATAGATCTGATAAATCAGCCAATAAAATCTTTAGATCTAAGCTAGATCTAGACCTTAGAGGGTAAGATCTGGGCTCAAAGATTGTTTGCAGGAATAGATCTGAGAAATGAGCCAAGAAAATCTTCAGATCTGAGCTAAATCTAAACCCTGGAGGGCAAGACCTGTGCTCAAAGATTGTTTGCAGGAATAGATTTGTGAAATCAGCCAAGAAAATCTTCAGATCTGAGCTAGATTTAGACCCTGGAGGGCAAGATCTTGCTCAAAGATTGTTTGCAGGAATAGATCTAAGAAATCAACCAAGTAAAGCTTCAAATCTGAGATTTTTCAAGCAGATTTGGGGGTTTTGAGACAGATCTAGGCCCTGGAGGGCAATATTTTGTCCCAAATATTTTTGCAAGGCCAGCCATTAAAGATTTTGCAATAAATCTGAAGATCTGAAGCAAAATAATTTTTTTAGAACAAGGGTTTCAAGTCTTGGGGATCCTAAGCCCATATCTGCCTTCTCCTAGCCCAACGCTAGTTCTCTTGGGCCTAGTGCTAGCTCTCATTGGCCCTAGATTCTCTTGCTCCATTTCTAATTTGAATATTTGATTTTCTGAAGCTAATCATTGGTGGGTTTTTTGCAGAAAATTTGGTAAAAATTTGTGTTTCAGATATTGAATTTTTTTTTTTGGCAACTTAGGCACGTGATCTTCAAGGGCTAGGGCTTAAGGGTTTGATCTCTAAACTATCTTTTTCTTCACTGTTTGTTACAACAGTCATATACCTTTCTAATAGTGGTGAAAAACACATTTAAGTGATTTGAAATTAACTAAAAAATTGCTAAATACATTAATAAGTCATTTATGTTTGATGTGTATCAAAAATTTGGCTTAGATCTACATTTTGGGTCACTGTTATCTCTGAATAATTCTGTTTCTGAAGTCTGAAATATAACAGCGGAAAAGTTTCATGTGGTTTAGCCTAAATTCAATTCCTAAGTTGTCTAATACATTAAGGAATTAATTTCTTGAATTGGGCATTCATGATTAGGATTATTTCATGTTTTAATTGTTGGCTGTAATAAGTATATCAAATTTGATATAATTCCGGAAATCACATCACAATAGGCTGAAAATTTTTGATAATTCATGTGGGCAAGTTTGTAAAATTTTTGGTAAATTTTTGGCATAAAGATATCATTGTTAGCTTATTGTTTTCATTGTCATATTGCTACTGTCATAAAGTTTTTCTTACTGCCGTCGTGAAAATTAAGTACTTTGTCATGAAATTGTGATAAAATGCATGTCCTTTGTTTCATAAAACTGAGTATTTTTTGAGCATTTGTTGATATTAATTGCAAAGAAGTTTTTGATCGGTTTGAGCTATAACTGTATCAGAAAGATTTGAAATAAGCTTGTATTCTAATTGTAATATCTTCATGTAACAACTTATTTATAGAAATAATATCAAATAAATTTAATAAAAAATATATTCATCAAATTAATAAATAATAAAATAACTAATATAAAGTATTTAATATAAGCCTAATCTTTATAAATAAAATCAGAAAATTGAAAGTTAATTAAAATCAATATATTTTGACACGACATGGGAAGGGTGTCGTGAGGAAAGGAAGCGGTGGGTGCTGGAGGAAAGGCGGCCACCGCTAAGAATTAGTTTATAAACCAAGAATGGGAAAACAAAAAAAGGGAGAAGAGGAAGAGGAGAACAGGAGAATTGGAGGAGGAAGAGAAGCAAAATCTGAAATTATCCACAGGAAAGAAGAGTGCAGATTGAACTGAGGTTCTGGGCACGGGGGAACAGTCTGCTTCACCTCAGAAGCTTACTGGACTGAGCAGCGAGGTTCTGCTCAGTTTGGCTGGGTGGTTTTAGTCTAAGTTGCAGGAAACGTGGGCCTAGGGGTCGTTTCCCTGGGGAAACGAAACGGAAACACGTTTCCCCGTACCGTACGGCGTGGAAACGCGTTTCCGTACGTACGGGCGCGTTTCCCGAAATGGAAACTCGCCCGTACGTACGGAAACGCGTTTCCACGCCGTACGGGCCACGTTTCCATCAAATTGACACTTGTTTTTAAAATTTTTTTTTTTGCTAATTAATTTTTAATTAGTTTAGGGTTTCTAATGACTTCTAGAAACCAATTCTAAAGCTATAAAATAGCAGTGCCTCTCATTTTCTCATCACACTATTAATGCTTTATGATTGCACATATATATATTAATAATTTTTAAATGTTTTTAATATATATATATATATATATATATTATATATATATATTATATATTTATAATATATATATATATATATATATATATATATTATATTATTCGCGTTTCCCCGTTCCAAAATTTGGGGAGGTCGCGTTTCGTTTCGCTTCCGCGTTTCGTTTCGCTTCCCCGTTTCCCCGTTTCGTGCAACTTAGGTTTCAGTCTTTTGGTAACCGTAAGAGAGCTGCAGAAGACATCAGCAACTGCAAGTGCACAAGTAAGTACCTTTATTAATTCTGCTAGTTAATTCTGGAAATAAAAAGAAATTAGTTACAGGTTCATGAATCTGCTTTAATGGCCCTTACAATTTGGTATCAGAGCCAAGTTCAAAACTTTCGGACCTGTTAAGTTGTTAATGATTTAAATCTATTGTAATAAGCCAAGCAATATTTATTATAGAAGTCCTAAAAATGTTAAACTCCAAACTTAATTGGTTCTCTTTAAAAAAAAAAAAATTTAGAACACCAAACAGACTTCAATAAACAATCTTATTCAACTTTTATATCAGATTCAGACATTGTTATACAACTGATATATGGCACTCTGAAAAGAGCATCAATGTAAATAGTCTTTTTCCTCATTTAAAATATGAAGGTACAATAAGCAGATAAACAATAGAATTGGTAAATGCACTTGAATCTATTTAATATAAGATATCAATCAAGAACCAACCCAGAAATTTGTTATTTGAAATTTTATGTGGTCAGCAAAAGCTATAGATACCTCCTTTTTAAATCCTTGTGTCTACCTTCCATTATCAACAGTCATACCAGCTTCCTTTCACCCCAACGCAACTCAGAAAATTTGAAGTTTTCCTCTATTTGGATGTTGCCAAAGTGTCTTGATTGCTTGATCCTTGTCAGGTGGAGCATTGTCTCGACCAAGCAATCGGATGAGCAAACCTATATAGCCTTCTTCAAGAGCAATTCCACCATCCAAACTTAAGTTCCAGTCCTCTGACTTGTTGCTACCCCTTGGAATGTGTTCCAATTTGTTATGTTCAACAACCTTGACATTGAAGTGGCGCGTCCTGGTAATAAATGACCACCCAAACCGGAGTGTTGCAAATTGGTTCCAAGTGAGGGAGCCTAAGCTCCACCGCTTCCTGGGAGCAGTTATTAGGTGGACGTGGTCATAGGTGTAGCAGCATGGGGTAGAAACTCGTGCTTTAGGGGCAAACGCCATGGATTTCATGATTCCATGATGAAATGGACTCCATACCTCTAAAGCCACAACCAGTTATACTGCCCTTTTTGCAGTAGAAAATCGACCTCTCATCATTATGCATAAATTCAAATGATCTATACTCGACACCTGCTCAGTGAATTAGCTGCGTGTTAAGATATGGCTTGAAATATGTAGTTTATCCATGCGTCATGCATACTCCGTGGGCAAGTATCATAAGGATAAAAATCCATATTGATATGTGAAGGGTTAGCAATCTAATGCCCGAACTCTATATACAATAGAAGTTACGCACATCAGATTGTAAATATGTGATAAAAGTGGTTTGCAATCGGACTTGTGGTAACCTATGAAAACATCACAGGTTATGTCACAAGTTCGAGTTGGAACAACCGCAAGCTGGTCCTCATCACCGTCATGTCTAGTTGGTTAGGATACTCGACTCTCACCCGAGAGACCCGGGTTCAAGCCCCGGCAACGGAAATTCACTTTTGATTTCAACTCTCTGTGGATTTCATAGAGTACAACGCGGTAATCGTCTGCCTCAATGGAAAAAGTGAAACATAAAAATAGGAAAATATAATACGAGAAGTGTATTAGATTTTTATAAATTGCCAATAATTACTCCAGCGCGCAAAATGTTCAAAATAACGAGAATCAGTGAATAATTTTGTTTCAATATTTAATACATAATAGTTTACTACTTATATAATTGAACCAAATATTTAATACATAACAGTTTAGCTACTTATATAATCGAACCATGTCCTTGAAGTTTTAGTTAATAATGTAATTTAATGGGTAGTTCATGTGAATACCCATGGATACATGTGAATTCGAGTAGTGGCCAGGTGAAGAATAAAAAAAAGTATTTTGGATGCTATGAAGCACCGCATATAAAATGGTTAATGTATTATGTGAAAAAAAAAAATTTGTTGATACATGTTATATGTCGAAGTTTCCATTCAATGCCAGCCATATATGTTATCGAAGGTCAGAAACCAAGGCAACACTTAATACAAAATCACGAAGCCACAGGGAGGAGCTGACAAGGAGCTCTTCGGATTATGTTATATAGTAACGATACAAATATTAAATAAATTAAAAAAAAAATTAATAAAAGTAATTTCAGAATTTAAAGGATGCACTTTTTTAAATGAAACTAAATGAAAGATAAGGGTAGTTCAGAGGTATTTTATGATTAGCTTTATATATCAATATAGTTGCTACTATAGATAACCCTTGACTTATTATACCATATTTCTTTCCATATTAAAACTTATAAAAAAAAATTTCAAGACCCATGCATTAAAATAAGTATTGTTACGCATTAGGACAGAATACCTTGCATTAGGACAAGGAGGTCGCGAGACCACCCTCCTTGACCTCGGTACTAGTAAGATCTACCTAGTAGATAAAAATAGCAAAACTATACTTGTTTAGAAATGTGAAATTGCAAAATATATGTTAAATCTAAATAAATACCTTAAATTTTTACAAATTTCCTTTATATACATAGGAATCATTATGATGGTAATGACATATGAACGACGACGACGTGACTGGGCAGCATCACCATCATTAATGCCACCACCATCGTCACCTCCACCACCATCAACACCAACCGCTCTAGCACCAAAGTTGACCGTAACAATGAATTCATTGGAAGCTTTATTGGAAACATTAAAAGGGTCAACCATGGTTAAGACCAAAGAAGAACTACAACCCTTAACAACCAATTCAGCGGAACCAAAGAATTTTGGATATAAAAGATCAAAGGAAGATATTTCTAGGGAGCTTCAGAAAATTAAACTCCCAGAATTTTCAAGAGGTCGAGCTGGAGAATGTGCTGAGGCATGGTTAGAAGGAATGAATAGATACTTTAAAGTAAGAGAATATTCTTCTTTTGCAAAAACGAAAATTGTTGTATTTCAATTAAAAGAAAGTACCTTGATTTGGTGGGGAAATCTGGAAAAACAACTACACCTTACAACGGATAATGTTCCTTGGGAACTATTCGAGGAAAAATTCCGCGCAAAGTATTTACCTCCATATTTTCAACAACAACAAGCCAGAGCCTTTCATACATTAGTTCAATGTAATAAAACAGTCGAGGAATGCGAGATAAGGTTTATGGAACTTGTGAAATACATTCACTACTTAGATTCTGATGAACGTCAGGGTGAACCAGAGTTGTGGGGAAGCACTCCCCCCACTTCAAACTTGCTCCCAAACCGTGCTCCCAATAAAAAAATTTGCGCTCCCTGCCAAAATCGGGAGTGATATCAGGAGCGTCGCTCCTGGAGCGAAAATTACAGCTCAGGAGCGATCAGGGGCGATCGCTCCCAATCGCTCTCGGAGCGAAAATTCAGTGCGGGAGCGATCAGGGAGCGATCGCTCCCAAGCATTAAATTTTCGTTTCCGGAGCGATCTGGGCGCAAAAAAAATCGGGGACGCGAAAAAAAAAAAATCAATTTTTTAAAAAAAATTATGTTTTAAAATCACATTGGGGCAAAAAAAATTTCATTATCACTTAAATGAGTTGAGTAGAAGCTGGAGAGCAAGAGCAAAGGGGCGAGGAGAAGTGAGGAACAAGCGCCGAGGAGCAAGGAGCAAGCCTGCAAAGAGGTTAGTAACTTAGTAATTTAGTATTTTAAACCTTAGTTAGGTAGTAATTTAGTTAGTTTAGTTAGTTTAATTTAGTTTATTAACTTTATTTCGTAAAAAAATCATGAATCTAAAAAAAATGAATTAATCTAAATAAATTAAATTAATTTGCAGATTCAAAAGCCTACAAATATCAAACATCATGGACCTGGCTATATTTCTGGCATTTTCCTCTTCTTGGTCCCTTTTATGTTATTATGGTGCTGGATGTAGGAAACGGAGGGGCCAAAATGAAGAGGGGGATGAAGAAGCTAGAGAAAGTGGATTTGATGAAAACCTCGGTGAGGAGGAGCTGGAGGAGGGTGAACATGACTCTCAAAAAACTAAACAAGACCAAACCCCATTGTGGAAATATGTTAACAGGCCTGAAGCAGGGAGGGTGTGGAACTACTAAATTTCATTGCCCCCATTGCAACAATAATTATACAGGTTCATACACCCATACCAATAAACACCTCTGCGGGAAAAGGCCATGGGATGGAGATAAACAAATAGGAATCAAAACTTGTCCATTGGTGTTAGCAGCAGATAGAGCCAAATACATAAGGGAAGAGGAGGAAGCCCAATACAAATAAAAAAAATCAAGGGGTTTCTTTGAACTAAGCTCACAATCACAAGCACAAAGAACTCCTTCAGCATCCTCCCAAGGCAGTGGATATGGAGGCACAGGGTCATCAACTTTAAGGCATAGAACCATATCAGATTTCCTTGATGAGGGGTTTAGGAATGATGTGGATTCAAAGGTTTACAAATTTCTCTATGCATGTGGGATACCATTCAACGTTCTTCGCTCACCTTATTGGCACGAAATGGTTTCGGCCATAAATGATGCCCCTAAAGGATACAAGAGCCCTGTGTATGACAAGGCAAGAACCGTTGGCCTTGATAATGAAAAAGCAAAAATATCACATTCTTTGAATAGAATGACAAGTGCTTGGACTGAGCTGGGGTGTCCATCGTATCTGATGGATGGACAAATGTAAAAGGAAAGCCATTGATAAGTGTTCTTGCTGTGTCTGTTAATGGTCCAATCTTTCTAACTGCACATGATTACTCAGACAAGTTCAAGACCGCCATCAACATTGCAGAAGCATTACTTGAAACAATTGACCGTATTGGGCCATACAATGTCATACA
The DNA here is from genome assembly GCA_000404065.3 of Pinus taeda. Lineage (NCBI taxonomy): Eukaryota > Viridiplantae > Streptophyta > Pinopsida > Pinales > Pinaceae > Pinus > Pinus taeda. The sequence goes on along the minus strand of APFE030867960.1, from coordinate 1,714 downwards.
AGTCATCACTGATAACGCTGCTAATTGTAGGGCAGCGGGAGCAATTATTGAAGACAAATACCCCAATATATTTTGGTCCGGATGTTTGGTTCACACATTGAACCTTCTGTTGCATGATATTGTCAAGAACAAAAATGTACAATACCAATGGATTGGTGATTTGTACAAGAAAGGAAAACAATGATAAAATTTATTACAAATCATAGCAATACCCATGGCCTTTTCTGCAGTCACTCGAGATTGGAGTTGTTGAAGATTGCGAAGACTATATTTTGTAGCTATTATCTCACCTTCAGGCGCCTTTTGAAGGTAAGAGAGTCATTGGCTAGCATGGTATCAAGTCCACATTGGCAGGTATTGAAGGAAAGGGCTACCAATGCAGCTGACAGGGGAGGTTTTGAACTGGTGGAGGGGGCTGCTCTTGATGGTCAGTTTTGGGCAAGTGTGAGGCAAGTTTTGGATTTCACCAAGCCCATTTATCACATGATTCGGTTTGTAGATACAGACAAACCAGTGATTGGCAAGGTGTATGAGCAGATGGATACCATGTTGGGCAAATAAAAGATATTGTTCTAACAGAGATCCCAACTTGTACCAAACTGATTCACGATTGTGTGTGTGAACGGTGGAATAGACTTAATCTTCCACTACATTGCTTGGCGTATATCCTTACGCCAAAATACTACTCTACGTCTTGGTTGGGCCAACCTGCAGCAGGGGTGGGGTTAGGACCAAACCCCATTTAGATCCAGAGGTAACTAGAGGATATCTGGAAGCATTAGAAAAATTGGTACCTGACAGGGAGGAATGTGCAGCTGTGCGCCTTGAAATAGGCAGATACTTTAGTGGCACTGGTTTGTATGGTAACTTCCATGCAATGGACGATAGAGATAGATTTGATACTCTCACATGGTGGGAAACATATGGCGGGCAGGGACTTTGCCAAAATTGGCAAAAAAAGTTCTTTCACAGGTTGTAAATACTTCTTCTGCAGAGAGGTGTTGGAGCACCTACAGCTACATACACAATGTGAAAAGGAACAGACTCAATGAAAACCGAGCAGAAAGTTTGGTTTATGTGCACTACAACTTGAGGTTGTTGAGTCATTACTGTGATCGGGCTAATGAGGATCCCACATATAGAATTTGGGACAATCACCCAGAGGATGACAATTTGGAGGATGGAATTGTACATATTGAAGAACTGGAAGAGGAACTTGTAAGGGATGAAGATGATGCTTCCATGCCACCTCCACCTCCACCTCCACCATCCAGTAGCAGTGCTCGAGGTCCGAGTCTTGTTCCTTTGCTGCCGCCACCTTCATCTACACCCTCACGTGGAGGTTCTAGTTCTGGTCGTCGGTCTGTGCGGGAGACTCCGAGAAGACCACCACGACCTCCTTATGGGGGAGACTCTCGTGGCAAAGGCCACATGTAGATTTATCATTTACAGTTTACTTGTCTTTTTTAGTTTCTATTGGACTTTAGTTTTCATAACTGTTGAGTTTTGAGTCCTTGACTCTTGACTCTTGACTCTTTCATATCATAATGATATTTTTTGTAAACAATATATCACTGTGACAATAAAAATTTGAAGTTTGAAGTTGGGCCTTGGCAATTATAACTCATTGGTAATGATTGTGAATTATGAATATGATGCTTCGTGAAAGACTAAAGTTGTTTCATTTCATTTCATTATTCATGTTCCATTTTAT
>APFE030867955.1:1705-22329 GCA_000404065.3 Pinus taeda | reverse complement strand
AGTTGGTTCTAATGGGTGTTGCAGAGTTTTGGGTTATGCTCTATGTTTTGATGATAGGGCTTCAGTGATTTAGTGGTTGGGTGATTCAGAGATTGATAATTGAGTGCAATGGTTCTGTTGCAGTGGTGATTAATTTTGAGCTTCAATGTTGTTGATGGGTCCAGTATGAAAATTGGATGAAACGTGGCCTTCATATATTGGTGTTGTGATCCAAGAGTATCCAGTCTGAAAATTTATGAAACTTGGTCCTTGGAAGAAGAGTGAAGGTTGGAGCCTTTAGTAGGCCAGCGCCTACGTACTAGTAAACATATCAGCCAGTATAAGAGCCAGGGGGTTGGAGCTCCCTTCCAGTAGCAGCTGGAAAACGAGAGAGGGTTGTAGCCTCCTGTAGGCCGACACCTACGTACTAGTAAATATATCAGTTAGTACAAGAGCTAGGGGGTTGTAGCTCCCTTCCAGTAGAAGCTGGATAACGAGAGAAGGTTGTAGCCTTCTGCAGGTAGGTGCCTGCGTACTGGTATGAGTTTGCGCCAATACAAGATTGTAAAAAGGTTTTTCTTATATTAAAAGGAAGACAACAGCAGGTGGTTTTTGTCGCGCATTGGGTTTCCACCTTATATCTTTGTGTTCATGTGTGTTTCTTATGTGTGATGATTTGTTCTATTTTTACTGCACTTGGTTACTGTTTAGATGGTTAATGAAGTTCTGATGCATTGATTAACGATAAACATATGATGAATTAGCTGAATCATAAGTTTGCTGGATATACGTTAGTTGCATTAAACACAGTTGCGTATACACCCGAGTTCCCTTAACTGAAGTAGCATATATGAATCTGATTATGGAAATGAAAAATTTATTGACTTGTTAATACTGATTCACCCCCACCCCCTCTCAGTATTATTTCCAACACAAACATGGCCAATCTTCCTTACCTTTCCACTTTCGCTACAGTGAAGAATATGAATCTAACTTCCATAGTCACTAACCTTCAACACACCCACATAGATGTAAATACTTTCAGAGTATTGAATTCATATCACTCAATAAGTCGTGGTAAATGTTGCCAAACATCATCCCAGAATAGAGCAAATTTTCCCTTCTTAACTTCCTAAAAGCCATGTTTTCTTAGAATTTCATGACTCTCTTATGCCTATATCCATAAACTAGAACCTACCATAGTGGAATCAAATCAAAGTATCTATTCTTACAATGTAAGAGGTGCATAATTCCTTAGCCAAATTTTCTTCCATAATTCATTTCCCCTATCACTTATCCCCACCAATGTTTTGCTCCAAACATTGCACGTAATATTTATGGGTCACACAAATTTAGACCCCCAGCTAGCTTTGGCTTTACAAGTGTCTCCCACACCACCAAGGACCACCTTTTCTCTTTATTTGATCCTTTCCGGAGAAATTCATGCCACTTTGAAGTGAAGCTATTCCAAATAACTTTCGGCCCTAGCATAATAGTCATTCGGAAAATTGGAATATCTTGAGGAATTGGTTTTGTAAGAATCATTCACCCTTTGAAATTTAGGGCTTGAAATGTCCAATTGTTGATGTTGTTTGTAAGTTTTAAGAGAAGGTCTTGCTACCAAGAGATTGTCTTAGTATTTAACACTAAAGGAACCCCCAAATACTTAGCAGGAAGTGATTCTATTTGAAATTCAAGTTAACGAGCTAGATGAGCGTGTATTGACTCCTTGTAGTTAAAAAATAAAACACTAGCCTTGTCATAGTTAATAACAGTACCTGAAGCCTCAATAAATATCAAAAGAAAAGAGTGGATCTTCTTAACTTCTTCGAAGGTGGGTTGGAAAAATATACACATGTCATCTACAAATTGTTGGTGAGTGACTGGAATATCTTCACCAAAGAAACATAGACCTTTTAGGGATCCTTTAGAACAAGAATTTGTAAAAAATAATCCAAGCCCTTCCATAACCAATATGAATAGAAACATAGACAATGGATATCCTTGTCTTGTTCCATGAGACATATTAAAAGTACCAGATGGAGAGACATGAATCAAAATTGAGTAAAAAGGAGTAGAGATAAGAGATTGTATCCAAGAAATCCAATCCCAAGAAAATCCAAAAGCATCCAAAACTTGTAGCAAGTAATCCCAACTAATTTTGTCATAGGATTTGGAAAAATCAAGTTTAATCACCATTCTTGGTTTCTTTAGAGTCTTCAGAGAGTGGAGAATCTCATGAACTGTTATAATACCATTGAAAATTTGCTGACCTTCCACAAAACCAATTTTTTTATGGAGAAACAAGGTCCTTAAATAGTGGTTTCAAAAGATTAACTATAATGGTGGCTATGACTTTATATATAACATTGCATAGGGAAATTAGTCTAAAACCACTGGGATCCTTAGATTTACCATGCTTAGGAACTAATGAGAGGATCATTGTATTAGGACCTCCCCACATTGGTTGACATTTTCTAGATTCCTCTACTAGCCCATGAATCTCTTGCACTAAAATGGACCAATAGGTCTTAAATAAATCTGAAGTATACCCTTCTGGCCCAGGAGACTTATTATGGCCATAATTACATTCTCCACTTCTTGGAATGAAATCAGTCTCATCAATGAAAAATTTTGTTCCTTGCTAAGAAGTTTTGGAATGTAAGTCGGGATCTTATTGATTGTTATTTGTCGATTATGGAAAGGCCCTGTAAGTACTTATTGATCATATGTAATCAAGTCCTCTTCAATTTATTGATGCTAATTTTTCCACAATCCATCTCTCCCAATTAGTGAAAAAATATATTATTATGCCTACATTATATCATTGATTTGTGGAATTTTTTCACGTTCTTCTCCCCATCTTTAAGCCATTGAACTTGAGATTTTTGTTGCCAAAGAGTTTCTTCTTTTTTTATACGTTTCTCTAACTTAGTTAGCGTGACTTCTTCTTCATACACTAACTCATGAGTTTAATTCAAGAATCATATGTTGTTATATTTCATGCATATGAAACTCCAAAAGTTTCTTCTCCTCAAAAAAATTACCAAAGTTTTTATTATTCCACAATTTAATCTTAATTTTCAATTCTTTAAGTTTCACTTGAAAGGTATGCATCTTATTCTTATATTTTCCTGAAATTTCCTCCCACGATACTTTGGATTTATCTACAAAATCTAGTGCCTGGAGCCAAAACCCTTCAAAGAGAAAAGGTTTGTTCCTTGGGGATTCCTTAAGGTCTAATTCTAATCCAATAGGCCAATAATCAGAACCTAGACAAGGAAGAATAATCGCTTTGATGAAGACATATTTATCCATAACTGAATCAAAAACCAAAAAATTATCCAAACAACTCACCACCTGATGTTTACCTCCACATCGACTATTCAAAGTAAAAAAACCATTAATGGTTGGCACATCTACCAACTGTAATTTCTCCAAAAACCCTAAAAAAGATATTGATTCCAAATCTTGCGAATTCCACATTTTTTTTATTCAGATTCCTAATTAGTTTGAAATCCCCTCCAAGAATCCAGAAAGAGTCTCCAATTATACTCCGATGGACTTGTATATCCTCCAAAAATACCATCCCACCCCCCACCCCCCAAACACAACAGGAGTTCCATACATTGTTATCCAGCTTATAATGTCTTTTAAGCCAAGATAACGAAATCGACTAGTCAAAATTCAAGGACTAGCCAACCAATCTTGGAAACTTACTGCCATTGGGTTCCAAAATATTTCTAATCCACTCATATTACCTCAAGCATAAAGAGCCATAACTTCACACCCTTTCCAGCAACGAGCACCTATTTCACGTAATTTGGTCATTGAAACCTTGGTTTCCTATAAAATCACCAATGCAATCTTTTCAAATTTAATTCATTCCCACATGTAATGTTGTTTACCCTTACTATTTAAACCTCAAATATTCCAAGTGATGATCTTCATTGAAAAAATTATTGAGAGGGAAAAAAAAATTGATATTATCGTTGCTTGTCCCGAATTAATGAGTTCCTCACCAACATTTTGGATCAATTCTCACATCATCTTCCCTCCATTCCATTTAGAATCATTAACCAATTGTATTTACCTTTTCCCTTCAGATCATGCACAAGTCATGAGATATTTTCCCCCAATTTATCTATACCACCCTTATTCTTCTAATTCAAATACGCCTGTGCATAAAACTCCTTCTGATCATTTGAAAGTTCACCCAAATCTTTCATTTCCAAATCGTTAATAAGGGTAACAAGAACACGTTCCTCTTTTGCTAGGTATCCAAAATTTCCTTAGTTAATGACATGAATTTAGTAATACCCTGCAAGTCAAATTTTTTTACCATATTCAGTTCCTCTATCACTGCATTTGGCATTTTCCTCTGTTGTGCATGCTTATCCTCTAATGATCCCACTGCCATTTCTGTCATTATAGTGTTTTTAGGTAAAACTAAATCCTCCTCCATACCATCTAACACTACAAAGGTATTCTCATTCTTAAGTTTCCTTTGAGATTGAGAAGCTCTCCCCTGATTATTACCTCTATTAGAAGGAGATTTAGAGAAACCATCATTCAAGCCCAACCAAGAATTCTATTGTTCCTTCTTTCAAATTGTATAATATCTGAACAAGGGCCCATGCTTATAACAAATGCTCCAGTGAAACAGAACATGTTCGTAATCTAGGGATTGAGTCCAAATCTCCCCTTATACTCTAGATTGATTGAAGTTGGTAAGGGTTGTGAAATGTTCATGTAAACATAGAGCCTCACATAAGGCATATTATGCCCTCTTTGCGTCACCTCTGAGACTTTCACAATTTTTCCTATTGCGTTACCAATTTCCTCCAAAATTTTGGGAATACATAAATCCATTGGGAGAGAATAGAGACACACCCAGAGTGGTGATGTCAGAAACCCTTCTTTGTCTGAGTTAAAAAATTCTTCTCAATGACACATGTATAGTCCAAAATTATTAAAGAAATAGGGTCATCCTTCAAAAACCTTATCTTATCTTCTAGGTTAGAAAAAATCATAGTGAAGAACCATTTTGGCCCCAATTTCAAATATACTTCCCCTTCAGACCGCCATTCTTCTAAATCCACCGCTTTAGCTCTCTTTTTGTTTTATGCTCACCAAAAAATTTACAAATGAAAGTACGGTATTTCATTCTTCCCCAATGTTCTTCCAAACTATTTGGTGGAATTAAAAGCCTATTGTTTTGAGCAACTGTTGGTATACACTGACCTCTTAAACTTGCTTTCCATTGAGCCCCTAGAATAGGAAGCTCCTTTAAAGTTCCACTACCCCCCAGTTTCACATTATTAACTGTTCCTCACTTGAATTGTTTGGTTACAACATTCCTGAAGGAGGGGTGCCTAAACCCTCCTACCAAGGCACTCATATTTGATACTTGAGATCCGATTAGAAATTATCAATCGATAATTATTACAAGTGTTTTTTAAAATATATATTTATATTATATGATAAGTGTGTATGGTATAAATAAAATTTCCGCATCAATAAATAAAGGACAACAAAATTAAAAAATAAATAAATTTAATTTATTATGTTCTCTTATATACTTACCTTTATATTTTATTGAAATGTTCACTTCTACAAAAATTTGAGGAATATAAAAAATTATATAAATAAAGTGTTATTTATGTTGTGTGTGTGGGGGTAGGGGGGATGCAACAAAATTTAAAAATAAAAAATATAAAAATATATAATAATTTAAATTACATTTATTTTTTTATATAATTATTTAATTTAAATGAGAATCATACTTCTATATAATTGTTTATAAAATATAAATATATAATTTAAATGTGCATGGTATAAATAAAAAATTAACATATCAAAATTGTGAAGATACAAATAAACAAATAGAAATGAAAAATATATTAAATAAAAGTCAGTATTGAATGTAAACTAGCCTAGATCCATCTTAACCCCGAATCTATCAAGTGCTGAGACGGATCAAATATTTTGGGTGCAATCCTCTTTTTTGAGTGCAAAACTTGAGGAAAGGTTTGCATCTCAAAATATTTGATCCCTCTCGACGCTTGATGGATCCAGGGTTAGGATGGATCTAGGTTGGTTTTTATATACACACATACCATATATAGGCTAGTTCCACCTCTCCCTATCTCTATCCTTTCCTCTACTTCTCTTCACTCACGCTCTACGCTCTCCCTCACTCTCTCTCCATCTCTCCCTTATCACCTGCTTGCTCTCTCCACCTTTCTCTCTTTGTGTATTTCTTCTTCCCTCCATCTCTCTCCTTCCCTCTCTCAAGTCCTCTCTCTTTCACCCATAACACACACTATCTCTCTACCCTCAAACTCTATTACTATCTCCCTGCCTAGCTACTTCTCTCTCTACCCTTCTCTACCCCGTCCATCTCCATGTATCCCTCTCTCCCCCCCCCCCCTTCACTTCCTCTCTTCTCCTCTCCTTATCTCTCTCTTCTTTCCTCTCCTCTATCACTTGTTCTCTCTCCATCTCTCCCTTGTCATCCTCTCCCTCTCCACCTCTATCTCTTTGTATTTTCTTCCCCCCTTGCTTGTTGAAAAATGTGTAACTAGGTTCAAAATTTTTAAATATGAAATGTAATTTTGATTCTTGTATATTGTAAAATGAAAGAAAAATTATCATTTCTATTTTGGAGTAGGGGTTTCATGCTCAAGGTCTTTTAGTTTATAGGTCAAACACCCATTGAGTGCTTCTAGGGTTTTTCCTAAGTCAAGAAGTCAAAAGAGTCATTTTCATATGTTGAATACCCTATCAGGCACATTATAACTTGTAAAAAGAATTATTTTTGTATTTCAAAATGTCAAAATTCCCTCCAAGGCTAAGTCAGACTACCAAATAAAATGTTATCCTAATTTGAGGAACTTCGTCCACCTTGGAAGCCTATATATAGGAGGGAACTCGACCTCCTAGAGACATAATTTGTTCTCTCATCAAGAAAGCGAAGGAGAATACGAAAGAGGCTAGCCAAGGAAGGAGAAGGACAAAGATCAAGTGTTTTGGATATTTTATCTCTCTCTCTCTCTCTCTCTCTCTCTCTCTCTCTCTCTCTCTCTCTCTCTCTCTCTTCACACATGCAAAGAAAGGAATCTAGGGTTTCTATTGTTGGGTTAGGATTTTTCAACTGCAGGATCGAACTTGGAGAAATTGCAGAAAGAAAGTCGAAGGAAGGCTCATTAGGTCATCCTCAAGCCCTATAAGAAGGAGAATGTCAACTAAAGGTCTAAAGAAGTCTTGGAATCCCAAAATAAGCTCACAAGTGTGGAAGCACATGCTGCTAGGAGGGCCAAAAATTTCAGACCTGCAGTAGAGGTCGAAATTTTGTTTCTAGTGTCGAAGTTATGTTGTTGGAAGAGATTTGATTGGGTTTGTCTTGGACAAAGGAAGAAAATCATCAAGGAGGGTGGACTTGGTCTTGGAAGGGTATTGGTCTTGGTCTAGAGGTCTTGGAATTCATCAATTGAAGGATCTATAAGAAGAGACGAGATTTGTGGGTTTTCCTCTCAAGTGGAGAGGTTTTGGCCCTGGCTTGCAACCTATATATTGTGTTCTTGTGTATTTTTTATCTTCTTGTTTTGGTATTTTTTGATGATAAGAACAACATAATAATAAGAGAAGAAGCTAATAAGTAAGAAAATGTAAAAAGACATCACAAACAGTTATCAAGTATAAGAGAAATCATTCTAAATATTTCCCTGTAGATTTCTCCACATGGTATCAGAGCTAAGTTTGGCTAAGGGCATAATGAGGATCAATAATCCATTGAAAAAGTTTTTGAGGAAGTGTTTTATGGTATCAAGTCATCTCAAGAATGGAATCAAGGAATTGTGGAATCTCCTATTTTCTATCAAGAGGGATATGACCAAAACATATATAGAAAGGATGAAGGACTGTTCTCAACACTTACTGGTACATTTGAAGATGAGAATATTTTGGTAATCGATAGTGGAGCATCAAGACATATGACTCATGAGCACAAGCAACTGAAGACCTTGTCAAGAGGAAAATATTCTTACTATATTGATCTTGGTGACAAAAATAGCTATCTTTTAAGAGGAATTGGATCAACTTCGCTGGAGTTGGAGAATGGAGGAAATATTCATCTCAACAAAATATTATTTGTTCCAGGTTTGAAAAATATTTCCATTTAATGTCTAGAAGATAAGGTCGATATAGTCACCTTTATAGATGGAAAGGATGTAGTATGGGATAAAAAAATCTAACATCGAAAATTCAAAGATGATTTGGATTCGTGAAGGAAGACTCTATAGATTGTTGACTCCTCTCTCTCAAGCCTTAGTTCACATTGAAGTAAGCACATGTGAACTTTGGCACATAATATTTAGTCATCTTCATTACAAAATCTTACCAACTCTAAATTCAATGGTGAATAACATCCTTGAACTCAAAGAGGATCATGAAGGAGTATGCAAGGGATGTGCATTGGGTAAAAATACCAAGAGACCATTTGGAAGAAATGCTTCAAGGTCAAAAGAAATTTTGGATCTCATTCATTCCGATGTGTATGGTCCCATGTCTCCAAAGTCTCTTGGAGGTAATATATACTATGTGACATTAATTTATACCATTCAAGGAAAACTTGGGTTTATTTGTTGAAATCCAAGGATAAAATATTCATCAAATTTCAAGAATTCAAAGATGAAGTGGAGAACCTTACAAAAATAAGAATAAAGTTATTAAGGTCTGATAATGGAGGAGAATATACTTCAAATGAAATCATAGCTTTCTGTAAGGAATCTAGGATTAAGAGGGAACTGATAGTCCCATACAATCCTGAACAAAATGGAGTTGCAAAATGAAAAAATCGATCTATTGAAGAAAGTGTAAAAGCCATTTTACATGATCAAGATTTGCCTAAATTTATGTGGGGTGAAGCAACAGAGGCTGTTGTATATATTCAAAATTGAAGTCCTCACAAATCACTAGAAGACATGACTCCTAAAGAAGCATTCACTAGGAAGAAACTAAGCGTGGGCCATCTCTGAATTTTTGGTTTTCATGTCTATATTCATATATCAAAGGATAAGAGAAATAAATTTGATCCTTCAGGCATGACATGAACATTTTTTGCCTATAGTAATACTTAAAAGGCATATATGATCTACATAAAGGAAGGACACTGAATAAAATTTAGTCGAGATGTGATATTTTATGAAAGTATTGCATTTAAGAAATCAAAGGATCTCCCGATGGATTCTGATGATGAAGAAATTCCTATATTTGAAGAGGAAGGTACTAGGGAGGAAGAAGAATCAAATCATGAAGATGAAGGTCCCAGTGAACCGGTGCAACCTGTGGTCATCCCCAAAACTAGAAAGAGGCCTAACTAGTTGAAATCTACTATTTTCGATATAGAGGGACATGGAGCAGACAAAGGCACATTAAGAGAAAGTAAGAAGCCAAAAATATATTATGGGTATGCAACATATATGACGAAACTACTAAAAGCAGAGTTATCTACCTTTGAAAAGGTTATCAAAAACCAAGAATGTAAGGATGCCATGAATGAAGAGTTTTAATAAATAATGAAAAATGGATTTTGATAGATCATACCTCAGCTTGAAGAGAAATATGTGGTAAATTTCAAACAAATTTACAATATTAAACATGCGGAATATGGAAGTATTGATAAATATAAGGCAAGGTTTATGGCTAGGGGCTTGTCTCAACAAGAAGACATCTATTATGAAGAGATATTTTCACCTATAGCAAGGTATACAACTATATGTTCACTGGTCTCTTTGGTAGCATCAAATGGGATGGAACATCCATCAAATGGATGTTAAGAATGACTTCCTGAATGGAGCGATTGATGAAGAATTCTATATAGAGAAACCGTGGGATTTGAAGTCAAAGATAGAGAGGCTTACGTTTGTAGGTTGAAGAATGCATTATATGGCCTTAAGAGAGAACCAAGGCCATGATATGCAAGGATGGATGCATACTTACAAAGATTGGGATTCAAAAAGAGATTTGTTAATCCAAATCTCTATATCAAGATTGTGAAGGATCAGCATGTAATCATTCTTCTTTATGTGGATGATCTCCTCATGACAACTGTGGAAGGTCGAATCCAAGAGTGTAAGAAGTAACTAGAAGCATAATTCGACATGAAGGATCTAGGGCTGATGCACTATTATTTGGAACTGGAATTTGGTAGGGACTTGATGAGATTTATCTAGTTTAAGGAAAGTATGTGATAGAGATGCTAAAGAGGTTATGATGGATTGCAAACCTATGACAATCCCCATGATCACAAACTTGAAAAGGCTAAGAAGTTCTAAATTGATCCTAGTGGATCTGACCAGGTATCGAGAATTTATTGGCTCACTAATGTACTTGGTGAATACTCGACCAAACATATGTTTTGTAGTAAATGTTCTTAGTTAGTTCCAGATTGAATTGAAGCATGATCATTGGATAACATCCAAGCATATAATGAGATATCTACAAGGAAAAATCCATTACTGCCTAAAGTATGATAAGAGGAATGATGTCCACTTGATTGGATATACAGATTCTGATTGGGGAGGTAGTGAGCAGGATGGAAGAATCAATACTAGAGGATGTTTTAGTTTTGGATCCTCCATGGTCTCCTAGATGAGAAAAAAACAAGAATCAGTTGCTTTGAGTAGTGTTGAGGCTAAATATATTGCAGCCTGTGAAGTAAGAAAATAAGTTTTCTGGTTGAGGAAGACATTATCCAACTTGTTTGAAGGACCAATTGACCCTATAGTGATACATTGTGACAACATCAAATGTATAAGGTTATCTGAAGACCCAATGTTTCATGGAAAGACAAAGCATATAAATAAAAAGTATCACTACATTCGAAATCTAGTGCAGGATGGTGTGTTACAACTACGATATATCTCCACTGATGAACGAGTAGCTGACATCTTGAAAAAATATCTTCCTAATAAGGATATTTTGTAATTGAGAAACAATCTTGTCTTAACTTTGGGAACAAAGAATGGAGGATTGGGTAAGCATCTAGAATCCAATACTCTTTGAGGATGAGGCAGGGCATCCAAAATTATAACATTCATAGAGGAACAATATTCTTTGAGGACTTGGAATCCAAGGTAAGAATGGTCCTGGAAGGACATATCATGTGAACACCTTGGTGGGGTATGTTCCTTGAGAGGCAATGATGATGGTGCCTGTAAGTCATTGGTCTCACTAACATTATTCTCTGATCTTGTGGAGAGATAGAGTTGTTAGTTAAGGCCTCGCTATGTGATAATGTTGGTTGGTATAATGCTAAAGAGATGAGTTACCGATCTGAATCTTCTTATGAGATCTATTCAGATTGAGAATTTCCATGTACCATTTATGAATACCTCCCTAGTTAAGAGGAAGTGTTGAAAAATGTGTAACTAGGTTCGATCTTCGTAAATATGAAATGTATTTTTTATCATTTTGTATTGTAAAATGAAAGAAAAATTATCATTGTTGTTTTGGAGCATGGGTTTCATGCTCAAGGTATTTTATTTTAGAGGTCAAGCACCCATTGAGTGCTTCTAGGATTTTTCCTAGGTCAAGAAGTCAAAAGAGTCATTATCATATGTTGAAGACCCCATCGGGCACATTGTAACTTGTAAAAATAATTATTTATTGAAAAATGTTAAAATACCCTCCAAGACCAAGTCAACCTCCCAACTAAGAAGTCAACCTAATTTGTGAAATTGTCCACCTTGGAAGCCTATATATAGGGGGGAACTTGACCTCCTAGAGACACAATTCATTCTATCATCAAGCAAGCGAAGGAGAAGAAGAAAGAGGCTAGAGAAGTAAGGATAAGGATGAAGATAAAAAATTTGGGATATTTTCTCTCTCTTTTGACACGTGCGAAGAAAGGAAGCTAGGGTTTCTGCTGCTAGGTTAGGGTTTTGTTGTTGTAGGGTCAAACTTGGAGAAAATGCAGAAAGAAGGTTGAAGGAAGGCTCATTAGGTCATCCTCAAGCCATAGAAGAAGGAGAAAGTCAAGAAAATATATGAAGAAGTATTGGAAGCCAAAAATAATCTCACACATATGGAAGAAACTATTGTTGGGAGGGCCAAAAATTTCAGACCTGCAATAGAGGCCCAAATTCTGTTGCTAGGGGTTGAAGTTGTGCTGCTAGAAGCGATTTGATTAGGTTTGAATTGGACAAAGGAAGAAAATCATCAAGGAGTTTGGAATTGGTCTTGGAAGGGTATTGGTATTAGTATAGAGGTCTTGGAATTTGTCAATTGAAGGATATATAAGAAGAGAAGAGATTTATGGGTTTTCCTCTCAAGTGGAGAGATTTTGGCCCTGGCTTGTAGCATATATCTTGTGTTATTGTGTACTATTGATCTTCTTGATTTTTTAGCTGTTTGATAATAAGAACAACATAATAATAAGAGAAGAAGCTAATAAGTAAGAAAAAGTAAAAGGACATTACAAACAATTATCAAGTATAATAGAAACCATTGTAAATATTGCCCTATATATTTCTCAACACCCCTCTCTCCCCCCCTCCAGCTCAATCTCTCTCCCTCCCTCCATCCTTTCTCTCAATTCCTCTCTCCCCCTTTATCTCCCACCTCCTTCCATCTCTCTCCCCATCAATTTCTAACTCTCTCTACTTTCCATCTCTATAACTATCTCCCTCCCTCTCTCCTTCTCTCTCTCTGTCTCCCACCCCTACATCTCTATGTATCCCTCTATCGCTTCATTTTTTCTATATCTCTCTCTCCTCTCATCTCTCCCTCACTCTCTCTCCATCTCTCCCTTGTCACTCCTTCTCCTCCTCTCTCTCCCTTTCTCTCACACATTTATCTCTCTCCTCCCCATATCTATCTCTCTCTCTCCACCCTCCAACTCTGTAATTGTACCCCCCCCCTCTCTCCTCTCCATCCATATGATCGAGAATTATCACTCTATGTACTCATTTATATATGTAATTTCTAATGTATTTTAAATTTAAATTTTTTATTTTGAATGAGTTATGGTTTTTGGGCATGTGGTATTGATAATCCATGGTATTGGCCCATGGTATTTTAACAAAACCTATTTACAATTTAATAATACCCATGCTAAAGTAGGGGTGGATATCCATGGTAAAGAAACATGTTATATTTTAATTAATTTTATTGGGAGTATTACGTTTTTATGTGCATATTAATTGAATTTAAATATAGTTACAGAATCTTTATTAGTCCTTTCCAAGGAAAGCCTTTAACAATCGACTTTCTTGTTGATCACTATTAGTTTAGCATTGACCAATGAAAATTATAATGTTTAAATTTTTTTTTCAATATTATTTAAAAAATTAATTTTCAAACATTTAATTGGACCATCAATTGAAGGTCTTATTGTAGCCTTTGCACATTATAATTCCATGTGGATCACTTCCTTACATCTTTTATGCCATAATTTTGGATATGGTTGCAATATTCATGCATGAGTTTTAGATACTTGTGTAGTTAATTTTTATTCTTAATATTTGCAAGAAAACCATCTAAAAATAAAATAATTGAAAATAAATTATACTCAAGTAAATAACATATTTAACATCAATTACTTCCCACCATAACTTATATAGGAGTAAAACTACTACCATCAATTACTTCCCTACATAATTACTTATGTAGGAGTAAATGTGTGGACTTACTAGTGGTTACTGCCCACCAAAATTCATGTAAGTTCTTCTCTTTGAGTAAGAAATTTACTTATCCACTTCACATCTCAATTTTAGTTCCTACCAAAGTAAGACTATAGGATGATTTCTTTTCCAAAGTAACTATTTTATGGGATTCTAAAATAGGTACAATCCAAGGTCCATATAATCATCCTTCAACAACTTTTAACCTCTCTCTTTGCATTTGATGACATCTTTTTGAGCTATATTGTGTTCACTAGGAAGGTTAAGGAATATTTGTCATATCTCGTAGCTTGATTCATTGAATGTGCATGACAAGGAACATTTATTGTATAGGAGCATGTTGGAGACCGACAAGAGAAGGTTTAAGAGGCTCGTTCCTCGAGTTATCTCATCAACTACTTGACTAGAATATGGGAAATTACTCCACCTCATTGATTGTGAATCTCAGGAAACCATATCCATTTTTGTGAGAATTTTCGAGGGAAGAAAACCTCCCTTCAAGTGGGTTTCCCCTCACTAATTTTTGTACAAATAAAGGAGTCATGGAGCTCATAGGATTTGAACTTTTGGAAAAAGATAGTGACTATTATAGCTAGAGCTTGCTACTTTCTATTTCCATTATCATTTCATGTATTTGAACAATTCCTGAGATTAATGAGAAGCATTTTTTTTATTCCAACCTGAGTTTTGTTTTAAGGAGTTGAGTTTCCTAGGGTTAGGGACCAACCTAAGCACTCAATCTCCTCTATTGTACATTTCTTTAATATGTTCCTTTGCATTCATTTGATCTAGTTGTATTCTTTCTGTGTAAGTTTGGTTTAGAAGAAAAAGTGTTGTTTCTAGAGGTTAGTGATTGAGTTTCCTTGGGAGGCTTAATCATAAAGGTTGTTTGAACATACACCAAATATACTACTATTTTTCTTTTATGTAATAATTACGTTGTAGTTTAAATTCAACTCATCCTTTCCTTTGCATTTTGATTTTCTACAATTAGCCTTTTAGTAGTACTTTAAATCATGATGTCTTTGTTAGTTGAATAATCACTTTATGTGAAAGTAATATCTATTGGTTCAGAGGACAAGAATAACTTCATATTATATCACTAACACTAACTCTTCAACACCCTTCTTCCCATGTCCTCCAAGCTGTCCGCGCACAAAAAGTCACACAACAGAGCTTAGGAGGCCATTAGTTTGTTTTTTTCCCTTGTGTAAGATGGGATACTGAGTATATCTAAGATTTTAAAGGTCCATTTCACTCTTCTACAACCTCTTACAACCTTCTCTCATCTTCAGACAACTTTTAGAACCCTTGGATCGCTCTTGTATGGAATCTTGTAGCGATATAGGGCATCATGTAGAAATCTTGTAGCGTCCTATAACACTTCACAAAATTGATCATCACTCTGCTAGGATTTCCTCTTAAGCCTATTTTTTTTCTTTTCATCACTAAAAAACACCACCTCAGCCTTGGAATCCAATTGGAAGAGGCCAACGAGCCTTTGTACATAAGCTTTTCATCATTGCAGCATTAAATCTACAATTAGGATTTACTCGTTTGATCATGAGTTAAATAACATAGAAATAGTTGGCATTGATTTCTTCTAAGAAATTGATGGTTTCTATAAATAAGTTAGAGTTTACTTTGAATGTTTATGAGGCTCATCAATAGGTACATTATAAGGGTCAAAATTCCATCCTCCAACTTTAGCACTATCTCTTTCTCACATTTATTTACATTTTTTGTTATATTATGCTTAGTGAGAAGGATAAAATATGTTTGTCATGTCATGTGGCCTAATATGGTTTAATTGCAGGAAATGGAGCAATAATTGAGATGATTTCTATGCAAGGGCTCAGAGTGACAACAAGGAGAGAATCTAGGGGGTTTCCCACCTCTTTAACTCCCTCAATCAACCCAAGGTCACAACTCTCTCTCTCATCAGCTCAAGGTCATTGACAACCAAGCAAGTGAAAGTAATGAGGAACAAGATCCACCATTCTCGAGTTGTAGGAGACAATTATTCCTATTTTCTAGGGAGCTGTTAGTAGCTACCCTATTGTATAAATAAACATGTAGAAGAGCTCATTAGGATTCAAGTTACATTTTTAGCTAGGTAGCTATTGAGCTCAAGAACTTGACACTATTATTTTGACTGTTATTTTATGTATTAGACTTTAATTCAATGATACTGAGGAGTTGCTTGTTGATTCATCATTGAGTTAGTTCTAGAGGGTTGAGGCTCTTGGGTTTGGGCCCAACCCAATGGCATAGGATTTATTGTGCATTTGTATCTCTTTTAATTTCATAGTAATTCTTTGTTACTTTCGTTTCAGTAGAGAATAATCCACAAAATCTGTGATTGCATCCTCTACCTCATCTCTCTCATGGGAGCATGAATAGAAGGATTTACAACCACAACCCAAAAACATTATGTTTATGATTCCTTGGAAGAATATTTATGTTAGTCATCTTATTTTTCATGTGCTTGTTGTAGCTTAGGAGTTGGTTTATTGATTAGATTAGAGTTCTAGCATAGATTAGATAACATTTAAATTAAACTCATCTTCTCCACTACTAGTTGTTTCATCTTGTCAATAACAAATGGATGTATGCATGTAATGATTGTAGGGATGTTTGAATCTCCAGACAAGGGAAACTTCACCACCTCCACCTTGGAATCCCTCACCTTCTCTTGTGAACCCAAAATTGTGTCCCAAAAATTCTGTTTCATGAGATGATTTTCCTAGGGTCACCGAGAGCATCCCTCCTAGTGAAAAACATGCCTTCAAAAGGCTCTTAGCTTATCTAGGGGCTTCAACCACCCTTCACTCATCTACCTCAACCTCCATTCATCTCTCCATACCCTTAAACCATAATTTTCTCCTATCAAACCTTCTCAGCATCCCTCCTATAGCATTACATGCCCTCTTGTAGCAATATACGACTCCTGTAGCACACCTGTAGGACCTCTTTCTTCCACCAGTTTTGATCCTTACTATAACCTAGACTTAGTTTAGAAGGATGTTGACGCCTAGCTATTATTTCATGATTAAGGGAAACTCCTAGGCCACTCCAAACCCTCCTTTTCCCTCACTACAAAAATAAAATAGTGTTAGTTTTCTTATCACAGATTTGGCACAAATAGAATATTGATTTACATGCAAGTGTGAGCTAGTTATATGGTACATAGAGTCTTGAATTACAGTTTGGTAGGTTATGCAAGAGAGACTAGCTTTCTTTCTGCAAGTAGATCTGATAGCTTGATGATTTTGCAAGATAATGTAGTTTCCTTTCTGCAAGTAGTTTAGCTCTTGTATTTTCATGAATTGTTTCAATAGAATTTGCAAGTTGAAGTTAATAACATTTTCCTTTTCATAGTTAGAGGTAACTTCTAAATTGAATCTTCATTAGCTAGCTTTCATTCTAATTCAGTAGGAGGATTGGTCTTGGAGAACTATTGATCAAATGTCCTGGTTGAGTGTGGCATGAGTAGAGTCCCATCCACTGTGCATTTAGCACTATCACCTCGAAGTTTGTATGAACCCCGATTTGATAAATAACGTTGAGGAGCCTTTGGGAGTTGCAACAAAAATGAGATATTAGTGACTACGCGACTAAAAATGTTAGTCACCACAATTAGTTCAAGCGAATTACTACTGAATTTGATAAATTTTAAGTGACCCAACTAATAACGACCATCTTAAACAACTAATTTAGTCTTGGGATAAAACATACAACTAGATAATAAGTGACCCAACTAAAAAAATCTAACTTAAATGACTAATTTAGTCCAAGACTAAAATATATGACTAGATAATAAGTGACAAAACTAAAAATGATTAACATAAAAGACTATAATAGTCTAAGAATAAAATATGACCAACTAACAAGTACAAAAGGATATGAATTAGTCATTTATGCTATTCATTTATAATTGTGTTGCTTTGGAAATGGAAAATTACAATTTTGATACTAAAGTGTTACATTTTACTAACTTTTAACATTGCATATGGATTTAGAGATCCCTGAATCCATCTATGGTGTTAAAATTTAGAGACAAAGGGGTCTCTAAATTTATCTAGAGTGTTAAAATTTAGAGACCCCTTTAAGGGGGTCTCTAAATCTGTTTGCAATGTAAAATTTAGGTAGATGGATTCAACGATGGCCCCCTTAAAGGGGTCTATGCATCCATCTATAATTCTAAAATTATAACAGTTTCATACAATATATAGTATACATTTACAATATATAATAATTCTATACACCCTTTGGAAGGAGGAACAAGAAGAGAGTTTGAAACTACTATGGAAGGGTTTTAAGGGTTAATAAGAATTTGTTCCTCACATCTTAGATAGAAAACACACTATTTATTATGGGGTTTTTGTGGTGTTGTTACATACCATGGTTGATTATTGCACTAAATTCAAAGAGACATTGATTTTATTAATTTGAATTCATAGTGTGCTGATTTAAACTTGTTCAACTAATATAAATCTAGATTAATTTAAATCCATATACATGCACTACAAAAATACACACAATTTCTAATAGTGCATTCACATTCTTAGAATGTGCACACATTATTATTAGAAAACCATACATGCTAACAATTATTGTGGCTCTTTATAAAGAATAAAATGCCATGGTTCCCATATCCAAGTTTAATTCTAAATATCCCTTAAAGAGTATCTATGTGGTTGTTTGAGGTACCTAGAGTGAGATGAGAACTACAACGTTTCACATAGTTTGAGGTACCTAACCTAGTTTTGGTTAGTACATGGTAGTTAAGTGCGACACATGCGATACAAGTGGTTGGTGGTCATGATTAACTAGTAAGGTCATGTTGAAGATGTTTGGTGAGCATGTTTCTTGAGTGGTATTCGACACTCAAGTGCAATAAAAATTCTAGCCCCATGACAAATGGTATTAAATCCATGTTTGAATGCAAAATTGTGGAATTGTTCTTCACTATCCACACCCATTTCATTGGAGAAGCTAATGGGGTTGTATTGATGAGGATTTTAACAATTCAATTTGGGAGGAATGTAAGGACCTTCCTCGAGGTTCCACTGGAAAGGTTATCCTATATAACTGTTGGCATTATGATGTATGTGTTGTACTTGATGGAAACCCTCTTGTAGCAGAACAACTCTCGTGTATATGGGAACTAGATGAATCTACAAAAGAGATATCAGATGTGACAAAATGCATGACAGTAGTGTTTACAGATGTGATGAAATGCAGGGCATCTTCAAGGAATCAGTTCAAAAGGCAACTCACTCAGATGAAAGATCACAATATAGCAGGTCAACAACAAAGAATTACAGATCAGTCTTCACAGGATGAAGAAAGAGAGGTATACGCAGGTTCACCACTGACCAAGCTACGTATACACGCAATTTCACTGTATACAAGTCGCATATATGTACACACACACTTTCATAGAAGGAAAAACATGTATACCTTGGAAAAATAAATTTTTGGTCTGAAGTATTTGGTCCATGGTATTTTGATCCATGGTATTGGTCCAAGGTATCGGGTCCAAGGTATTGACCCTAGGTATTTGGTCCAAGGTATTGGTCCTAAGTGGTTTTGGTCCATGGTATTAAGAAAGGCCTACAAATTATAAAAGGAGGAGAAGATCATTAGGCCAAAGTGTGCAAGTATCGAATATCTGATGAAGTGTGAGATCTAGTATGCAGGTTATTGGGTTATGGTGCATTTCTGGATCTGAACCAAGGAGGAACCTTAGCTGATGATGAATGATAAGATCTAATGATATATCAAGATCTTAAGGCTTGAAGTGAATTATCTTTATGTGGTTTGATCATGTATCTAAATAACTGGCGCATGTTGTAGTATGTAAATATGATGATCTAGGTATGAATGAAGTCTGGAATAGTTGTAATGTTTAAATCATCATTTATAGATTTGTACATAGGTTCACTTTAGAAAAGGAGCGTATACATGATGGTTCTTCATATCAAAGCAGCGTTTACATCATAAATTTGATTTGCAGATCTGTACACTGGTTCGCTTTGAGGAAAGCGCATATGCACACAGGTTCGACACATGGAAGTAGCGTATACCTTATAAAATATGTTTTAGTTGCTTCTGTTTGCTCTTGCAGTGTTCTAGATTCTAGCTTGGGTTCTGGTTACTGTATTCTGGTGACAACATTTTGAATGATTAGATTGATGGGTTGTCAAAGTGGTTGATCGATTCGGTTGTGGTTGGTTCAAAAGAAGTTTGGTTGATGCAGATATATTTGATGATTGAATGATTTTGTTGATGGATCCAGTCTGAAACTTTATGAAACGTGGTCTCTGGAAGAAAAGAGAAGGTTGTAGCCTTATGTAGGCCGACACCTACGTACTAATAGACGTATCAGCTAGTACAAGAGCTAGGGGGTTGTAGCTCCCTTCCAGTAGAAGCTGGAGATGAGAGAAGGTTGTATCCTTCTGCAGGTAGAAGCCTGTGTATTGGTATAAGACTACACCAGTACAAAAATTGTAAACATAATTTTTCTTATTATTAAAAGAAGACAGAGACGACATCAGCAAGTGGTTTTAACCCACATTGGGTTTCCACCTTATATCTTGGTGTTCATGTGTGTTGATTATGTGTGATGCTTTATTATATTTTTACTGCACTGTCTAATGAATTCCTGATATACTGGTTAAAGTTCAATGCATGATAATTTGGGTAAATCAAAATATCTCTACGTATACGCTGGTTGCATTACGTACAATTGTGTATACACGCTAGTTCACTAATCTGAAGTAGCGTATACAAATCAGTTTTGAAAATTAAATTATTGATCTGATAATACTGATTCACCCCCCCTCTCAGTATTATTTCTAACAATTGGTATCAGAGCAAGTCCTTCAGAAGAAGCTTGATCGCTTGAAGGAAGATCCATCATCATGAGTAATCAAGAAAGTGGGGGTTCCATCA